>KK112292.1:84207-112246 GCA_000611955.2 Stegodyphus mimosarum | reverse complement strand
TGACGTTTTTCGTTTACGAGCTAAAACGAAGTCTAAGTAAATATACAGACAAAAGTAAAAAGTAATTAAAAAGTTTATTAAAATTATGTGTTTTATATAACTAAACACTTGCTAATTATCTCTTATGGGGTTTAAAGAATTCAAGTATTTAAAGCAGTAAAACACAAAATCAAATAAAATTTTCACTTGTCAGCTCGGCTTTGGAAATGGGAATTCAAATTCTAGGATTAAAATTTTAAGTAGCATACAGATCAGCTAGACCGAAGGCTTCTTTTCTCAAGCTATATTGCTGTATTGAAACAGCATTCTTTGCACTGCTAATCCATTCGCTATTTGAACTAAATTGCATTCTGATGAAAGCCGTTGTAAGAAGTAGGAAAAGCAAAAAATAATTAACATAAAAAATAACACTTTAGCTTATTTAGCACTAAAATAAACTTTTATATCCGTAACGTTATTCTAAATAACTAAGTTAATTTTAAATGTATTTCTTTTATTAAAGAACTATGTTGATTAACTTCTTATCAACAGTTGATTTTATGGTACTAATCTTCCCAAACAAACCGAGTACAGTGCTTTGGAATCACATTTCTGAGAGGAATACGGATCTTTTATTAATTTTCTGATACTCTCTTAATTAATTGATTTACATGAAAATCTTAGCGATGCATAGAATTCAAATTGAAAGATGCTAGAAATTCCTTCTCTTAGTTGGAACGTTGTTCACGCAAGAGAGACTACGAGTACAATGCATTTACAACCCAGACATGAATCGCGCAGAAAGTTCAAACTTCTTTCCATCGTATCTCATTCAAACGCACTTAATTCATTACACGTTAGCTGTCTAGCAGAAGGTGATTTACGAGGCCGAGCTTCCTTTCTCAAATCTCTGAATAAAGGAACAAGAAATCGGTGATCGAGAAAAGTGAATCTTCTGATAAATTCTAATAAAGTGGTATCGAATCTTTAATAAAACGGAAAATGTTAAATCACAGCTCAAGAAACATTTCTCCAATACTTGCTTCTAACTTACTCTGGCAAAGTCGTCAATGACAGTTTTAATATTTATCGTTCAAGGACCTGTTTATTGATAGCTAAATTTAGCTATTTTGCTCTGAACTAAACGCGATATTTCATTCTGGTTAGTCAATATTGAGACGTGCCGTTCGAAATACGTATTTGGTTCTTCGTTCTTCGTTGTGGTGGATGTTCGAAAGGAAACATGGATTGAGTTTTCGAGGACAGATTGTAAAGATTTCCTATCATAGCCTACTAGTTCGATATCTTCATCATAATAATATAACAGTTAGTTTCCCACCAGAAATATAAAAAGATTGTATTTTTATTTTGGAACATATTTTTGAGAAATATTTAAATAACTCCTCAGCTCAAAACATATATATGAATATGTTTAGGTTGAGATTTAAAAAAAACAGGTCTTCAAGACTGCTTGAGGATCTTTGCTGTGATTGCATAAAGGAATAGAAATGCCACTTTCTATGGCTGACATAGTTATTTCAAGCTTTAATAACAGTTAAGCCTAATTAAAACACTGTTCTAACTTCACTTTGCTTCTTGTCTCATACATTCGTAGAATGTTATTAAAATTAAAGCAAGCGTAAAATCTTTTAAAAGCTAGCAAAGGTAACTGCAAACCATGCGTTGAAGAAAACCAACCGCTTTGCTATTGACAAAAGTTATAGTCTGTTACTTTAGAACCGGCACTTCATGCACATTTTCCCGCCAAGCTTGCTTCGTAATCACGGTACCAACATCTGCGAAAGACGACCGAGTTTCCAAATTGTTTTTTTCCACGCTATTTCCATTTAACGGGTTTTCATTCTTCAAAAGCGCATAAATTGAGGGTAAATTGAACCACACTCTAAGATGTGGTGGAACAAATACGAGCTGTGAGAAGATGACGATTCCATTATGATCGTAAATGAGGAATGGTCGAAAGGTCCTTGAAGTGCCTATCTTAAGGTAACAGATATAGCGCTGGTTTTTTAAAATTAAATAAATAACCAAGAATTAACCAAGAATTAGCCAAACAATAATTTAAAATTAGGCAAATGAACAACGTTGTGCATGGTGTAGATTTAGTTGGACTATTTGGAGGGCGGATAGGTACAAGTCTTTCTTCTTTAAGAAACTTCTGCAAAGAGGAAGAAGCCACGACCGTTTTATATCAGAAAAAAATGCCAAAGCAAAGGGATAGCAGGATATGTCCAATGAAATAGTAAAAAATATGAAAAATTAAGATTTTAGAATTTTAAAAGCGTTGGGAAGGACTTAGAATTATTGTCATTAATTAACAAAGATGAATCTTAGAGAATGTGAAATCCTCAAGAAAATCCAGTTCATCAATTGAAGAACTTTTACGAATAATTTTCGCAGACCCAAGATCAAAATTGCCCATTTTTGCACAAAAGGAATTAGACGCATTACTCAAATAAAATTGCAAAATCATTAGAGCATTCATTGGATAAATGTCTGAAAAGATAGGGTTTTCCAGTTTTAATCTTAACAAAAAAATTTAAAATTAAAAAGAACAAATTTGTTACCTTTCTGAAAGATTCCGATCTCAGTTTTAATAGATCCATAAATATAACAAATTAGTGGATCAAAATACTGATGAAATATACTACAGAATTAGAGTTCCTGACATCTGGAAATTTTGATAAAAATTTGAGCTGCAGTATTCCAGTTCTTTGAAAAAGCAATTACTGGGGTACTTGAACACATTGTTGAAAAAATTGTTTCTGGAACAACTTGCCCCACAGGCGAAGAGAAGCGATGCCCCACAGGTTCAGATAGTCTTTTAAGATTACTTGATAGGATCCAGATGACACTGGGACATATGGAGTAATTTTACTAATTGTCAGTCAATCTGAGGAACATATCTGTGGTTTAATCGGCATGCTGCCCATTAGTTGAAGTAGATGCTCTATCAGAATATGATTCACCTTCAACGTAGTCTGTGACTCTCTTAAAGATCTTATACCACTTAAGAACTCTTCTTTGTTATTAATGTGTTTAAAAACGATTTGTCGCATTTAAAATGTACTTGTAACAGAACTTTTAAGACAAAAAGAAATATAATGCATCATTTTTACTCAATAGTAAAGTGACTTTTACTATTGAGTAAAAATGATGTTGAAAGTTCAAGTTGAAAAAATTGATGTTGAAAGTTCAAGTAGGAATGTAGTTCAAGTAGAAATGTTCAAGTAGAATGTAGAAATATTGTTCAAGTAGAATGTAGAAATATAGTTCAAGTAGAATGTAGAAATGTTGTTCAAGTAGAAACGTTCGAGTTGAAAACATTGATGTTGTAGTCCAAGTTCAAGGTAGAAATGATGTTGAAAGTTCAAGTTGAAATAAATGGCTAAGACAGAATGCCTTTGTTCCTATAAAATAAAATTATACGAATTAAGAAAATGAAATATTAGTTGCTGCCAGATATCTATGAAGGTCGTTAAGATATCTCAAAGCATTTTGCAAGCGGTTTCTTACATGCATTAATTTTAAATGAATTATTTCAGATGTTTTCTATCATAATTCGCACTTTAAAAATGCGTATCTAAAATCAATGTTTAAAAATTTGAAGTAGTGAATTATCTTTTATTTTCGACCACCCTCTATGAGAACGGTGCCCAAATCAAATTTGAATTTTGAGTGACTTTAACTTTCAGATTTTAAAGCGTCTTTTTCATCTACAACTTGAGGCCGTAATATGCATTCTCTACACAATTAAAATAACTATTTACACATGTTTATGTTTCTTATCATTTTTCCAGGTATAAATTAATCCTTACCTCATTAATTACCTCCTTAGAGTCTAAATCTGACAAGAAACAAATGTGTATGTATCATATTACCCAGTATGGCAGATTTCCATTCGTCTGAAAAGTTTTACATTATTTTCTGTGATCTCGATTCGTTTATATTAGCTGCGGTTAATGTAGGTGAATGGAAAAAGAGTTAACTCTCTGGATGCTAATTACGACACTTTGTTTCGCATAAATCATGATATTAATATTGCAGAACACTTTATGTAATGCGGAAGAGCCATATCATAAATCTTTTCGGTTTCATATTTTGTTACTGTTGCCAGTATTCTCCCAAATGTTGAAAGTTGCATTCTTTGGCTGACAATGTCGGCTTTATGACAGAGATTATCTCCAGAGACCAAACACATACCTTGCCTCGGGAGGGATCATTAAATCCCTCGAAATTTTCCGGAAAAGAAGTTTAGGAATATTTTGTCTGGGGCAGGTAGCTATTAAATTTAGTATGAGATATTAAACCATAAATGATTTCTCATTTATCAATTTAAAACGAACTTATAGCGAAAGAAGCATTTTTTCCCTCTTGATGCTTCACAGTAAAAAAAATATGATTAAAAAGAAACTGTTTATGATTCATATCCTGAATGGTAGCCGTTGTCTTGCATATAAAATGTATAGTTCGAAATCTTTTTTTATATATAGCAAAGGAATAAACAAATAATATATTAAAAGTGCAGCAGCCACCGAGAACCTACATATAAACTACTGCTAATCACCCGCAATAGGCAATGTAAATTTTAGATTGCAATAACCTACTACTTATCGATAAATTGAAATGAGGAAATATGCTTCCTCTACTTTGATCGAAATTATTTGACATATTTAACGTTTCATGCTACTGACCAAGTATTATTAACCAAATGCTTAAAACAATTATTATCTGAACACAATAAAAAAGCGCAGTTTCGTTTTAGAGATGATAAGAATTTTGAGTTTTAGAGATCATGAGAATTCTTTTGTTTATAAAATTGAAAGCAATTTATAGAAGCTTTATTTTTCTTTCCTTGTAACAAAAAAATTCACACTTATAAACCCTGTGAAAACACTGATTCGTACTCAAAGGTCGCATTCCGGATATAACCAACTAGGATACATGCAGTACTTCTTACCGTTCTAGTTTTAATGTACACTGAGGAAAACAAAAAAAGGGAGGGGGACAGTTCTATATCTCCCGTTTTACTGGGCCGATTTTCATGTCTCGAAAGCGCTACTTAGGATATGTATTAGATTTATATATAGCATAGATCAAATATAGGTATTTTGATACAAAATCGGACTTTTTCTGAAATGACATGCCAGTTTTTTTTCCATATTTCGATTCTACGACTCAAATTATGCCAAACTGCCAAGTTTTGCAAAAATCGCACCAGCAGTTTTTCAAAAATTATCTCTCAAAATTTGAGCTCCTCCATGTTAATTGAATTTGATATATATTTATCAATATCTCTTTTTTTATGGAACTTATTTGATTTCTTCCTACACAGTTTGAAATTTAGGCTCATTCCAAACAAAATTCGCCCATTTTTACGATTTATTTTTAAAATTTGTATTTTTAAATAAGATTTATAAATTTTTCGAAAACAAATTTGAATTATAACCTATAAAATTTTTACAATCATCTTGAAGTAGATTTATTTCTAAGCATACCTGCAAAAAATTAGAGCTTTTTGTTCAAAATTTCCGAAGATATACATGAATTTATATATTGGCGCGTTTTGAAATATGGCGTATTTGTTGAAAGCGATAATAACGAAAATGTTGTTTACGCACTGTGTTAAAATTATTTGAAAGTAGAACGATGTGACATTTTTTCCTCTCATCCACAATGTAAAAAAACAGGAATGATTTGACTTTTTTGCCTCCGCTGCACAATGGAAGGGAAGGAAAATAGGTTACCATATATTAAGAAGTTCGCCAAGTGAATTATTCTTGGTTCAAACTGAAAAAAAAATTCGCCAAGTTAAATTTATGAATTTCTCTATACCTTTCGCACAAAATTTTACAAAATTTAAAATTTAGGCATAATTTGAGTCAATCGAAATGTGGGAAAAAATTGCTATGCTGTTTCAGAGAAAGTCCGATTTTGTGCCAAAACACCTACGTTAGAATGATGCTGTATATAAATGTAGTATATATCCTAAGTCGAGCTTTCGAGACATGAAAAACGCAATTTGAATTTCGTCAATTGACCCAGTAAAACGGGAGATATAGAACTGTCCTTTTTTTTCGCAGTGTACATATTTTTCAAACTAAGAGAGCCTTAAAATTTGTTCTAAGAAAACATGAGGCGTATGCTAGAGAAAAGAAACACAGAAATACGATACTGCCCAATACTTTTGGTCAAAAATCAATTTCTATTTTTTTGACAGCCAAAATAGAAACAAAAATCCCTTTCCGTTGGCGAATTAATGTTTTGAGGCGTTTTGTGTTCAGAAAAATCTTTCAGTTCAAGTTATTCAAATTTTAGTCCGTTTTCACTTGCAGATTTTAAGGAAATTATGCTACAGTAGTTTTCATATTTTATTAATAATTGCTTTGCTTATTTTTTTAATAGAAGTTTCTTATCTACTGTTATTTCGTTAACACAGGGTTTCTCTTTCGTCATTCCCACTCCTGCAGCTGAAGTGTATATTCAAACATTCGCAAGTATCCCACAAATTTGTGAAATTACGCTGATTCTTATTGCCTTATTATCTCCAATATACAGCTAAGGCAATTTAATACCTCGTTGCTTTATTGATTTATTCTGATACATATCTCCTCTCTTTCCAGAGCCTGAAAAGTCTTATGTAGAGCCTGACCATGAAAAGTCCAAATTTTGACGGTCTCCTACTGAGAAGAAGTTGAAAGAGAAAATGAAAATAAAAGGAGACACACTTTGTCCCTTAAGAAAAACGATGTTTATTGTCTGAACAATAATATAGCTCCATTTATTGGCCACGAAGATCACGAAACTGCGGTGCAACATTTGGCTTCAGCTAAGACAGAAGCGATAATCAGTTGAGCAATGAGCAGGCAGGAACGAGTTCTTCTCCAGTGAATCATCTTTCTTCTGCTTTTGCGAAATGAAAAGCAACGCGATATCTCAAATCACTCGATGACCACGAGGAAAATTAGATTTCTTCTCGTTAAAAAATTTCAATAAATGAGAGTTTCAAATTTAGTTTTTGAAGCAGAGATTTCATCATTTCCCACTGTCAGCAATTTATAACACCTTAGAAAGGAACTGAGACTCTTGTAAGAAAATAAGGTAATCATGAACTCTTGGCAGAAAAACTTTGCCTGTGAGCAGGAGAAGATATCTTTCCGGAAATGAATTCCTATGCGTAGCGTAATGTTGACGAATAAGTTTGTCGGCTTTTGGGCTGAACTTTTTTTTGAATTTTTTTTTTGCGATTTTTGAGGTTAAATTCATAATCCTTAAACGATGCTGTATGATGTAATTGTCACCGGACACGTGTCGGCTTCTTGTCTTCAGGTAATTTGCAAATGTACGTTAGGTATCTTTGACCATCCTCAAGTCATCGGAGTTCATTATTACAAACATTTTAGCTGCGGCTAAATTTACCTCATCTCTAACATATCGTCAGAGTTTTTGCTTATTTGTACTGTCTAACATAAGGCTATTTAGAACACACACATGCAGATACAGGGTGGCAGAAAGTTTCTTTACACATGCAATTATTTCATTGTAACTTTATTAACACTTACAGCTACTTAATAAAAACGGCCTTCTGTAGCTTGATATGCCTGAATGTTATCCTAGTCATTTATTTTAGCAGCTACGGTGTCACATTATGGTAGGCTGAAAGCACACGTGTCCACAGAGCACCATTGTCCACGTACTGCCTCTTCCTGACGTATATTTTGATGATCCTCTCCAGGATATTGTCTGGTGTCTTAAGATCCGGACGTCGAGATGGCTAAGGATAAGCGGATGATGAATCCAAAACTCTTCCCATGTGAAAAGCTTTCTTCTCCTCCATGATCAAAATCTGAGCACTTGGTGGCTCCTTCCGGAAGAGTTCACGAGTGTTATCCATCATCTGTGCCATATTTTAGGTGTTTTGCTCCGAATCATGATCCACACACACACTTGCCACTAAGCGCTCCTGCAAAGTGAAATAGTTGGTTTCCTGCCGTTGTTCTTCACCAAGTACAGAAAGGCGATTTGGTCAAAACGCAGACTTCGTTTTCCTCCCCGGGAAGTCATGTGGCACTTACGCGGCAATAGCGTTGAAATTCATGTGAATAACACTGTTGCCACAGCAGTGATCAGGATGGCAGGTCCGAATCTTAAATATTTTACCATCTTACGAATTACAGGCATTTGGTTCAGGTGTAAACGGACTTTCTGGCCACCCTGTACATTGTACGTTTTACAGTACTGTTGCGAGCTAAGGGATCGTTTATGTTGAGTTGAATAGTAAGACCAGATAAGCAGAAAAAATTAAAAACTTAATATAAGTGTTTTCCTGATTGTAGTACACACAGCGGAATAATGGTTGGAAATAACACAAGCAGAACGAGGATATTCAGCAATACATCCTTTACACATGAAATAAATTGCAAAGTTCCTTAGATCTCTCTCAGGGTGAACCCTAACTCGTAGTTTAGCTAACCGCTAAGTGTCGCAGCCAATTCGCAACCGTTTCACAACTAAACTCTGCTTTAAACTGTGAAGCAGGGGCTCTGGAAACTTCTGAAAAATCGGCTGTAGGACTTCGAAAATAAGCTTTCGCGAATCTTAAAAAAATTTGCAAAATCAGCAAGAAATCACCAAATATCACCACAAATTGTAGCCAAGGCCTCTCAGGAACCCCATGTCTCGAAATTTAATTGAGCTATTTTTATAATTCCAAAGCCGTTGCGCTCTGAATTAAACTATAGTTTTATGTATAGACTAGTTTAATTAGACATCAGTTTATCACATCAATTAAACATCAGTTTTATGTATAAACTGATGTATCAATTAAACATCAGTTTTATGTATAAACTTTGTATAGTTTTTATAAGATATGTGGGCGCAAATTGCATTAAGCAGAAAATAAACTATAAAATTACCATTATAAAAATAAAATAAAATAAATCAATAAAACTATACAAAATGTTACTATAATACAGAAAACCAAAACTACAATGAAAATCATTAAAGTAATGTAAGATATGAAAGAAAACCACTATATATTAGAAATATGAAAGAATATATACTGAATAATGAATATAAAATATGAAGTACTATATTGAATACAGGATACTATATTGAATATAAAATACAGTATAATACTATTCTGAATATTAACTATGAAAAAACTACCAATTGAATTTTGGACTATTAAATTTAGAATTTTGATTTGGCTACCTCCTCTTCCGGTAATTTAAATTGAGTCACCTGAGAAACTAATCCGCCTTACGTCATCTCTTTATACTACAATGTGGTAAGGTATTCGAACATCGCAGTACAGAATTTAAACAAAGACGCCAACTCTATAAATACCCCTTGCTGAAATGCGCACTTACTTTTACCTACCTTCCTCTCGCTATGCTAATATGCGTTGTTTACTCTCAGTTGCCTCCATTGTCTCGAAATGTGATAAATTGTATACGGTTTTGTGAGGTGCTTGTTGTACTCATAATCTTTAATCTAAGAATATGTGTCTCAAGAAATTATTCATTAAGCAATAAAATTATAATGTGTATTTACAGTTATGTTTGTCTTCAAGTTCAAGTCTTCTATTACACATTCCATCTGTATGCCAGCACCATCTATAAACATCGCGGGAATGAATAAAAAAATAATTGATGCCTTCTCTCCCATGCATCCTAATTTTATAACATATATATAAAACATTATTGTAAATTTCTATTACTATTTAAATAACTTTTGATCGCGTTGTTGTTAATATTACATATTGCTTTATTTAGTTATTTGTTTATTTTTTACTTTTGGCGTGATAGATTTAGGGTTTATTTTATGTGTTATTCGTCTTATTCTTAGATGAAACAAACACTTTTGAAACTACAGCAGTTGCTCATTTGAAAACTAATAGCATAAACTGCAGCTGAAATTTTAAGTGATGTACTACTTGTAACAGTATATGCAGGGTGCCCACTAAAGTCCGATATCACCCGTTTAACTGCAGAACGGCTGCAGCTACATTCATACAGTTGGTGTCTAGGTATAGTAAAGTGACTATGCGCTACATGATGAGATAGCTTAGAGCGCCACCTGGTGAAAAACTGCGAAATTAATTTCCCTATCTCGTATCATTTTAAGGGATTATCAAAGGGAATTAGAAAATTGTAGTGTATCGTCGATTTAGTACGAATAGACACCTCGTGGATATGAATGGTAAAAACAGAACGCTGAAAACGCACATTTGTTTCTTCGCGATTACCAAAACTGTGACGTCATGAAACTTAAACGAAAGGAGAAAAGATTATCTTCCGGATAAAAAACATGCCCGTATAGCGACATAGTGATGTCTTTTGTAATTCACAGTCGAGAATACTGTGGTTCAAACTCCGCGGGGTACATCCTTGTACTGATTGTCTTTACAAACAGAGACAACATATATATCGTGCACAATCGTGTCGCAAAACGCATCAACTCAACGCAACTTGAGCTTGGTGTGCGAATTTGTGCATTACGCAAATAGTATATGAAACCTGTTCACCTCAGACAACTGTAAAAGAGGTATCTTCTCGTGGTTGCATGTTGAAGTTCTTGGTCATGGAGCGATTTTCAAAAAATTATTATCGTGAGATGGTTCTACTTACGGTGAATGTGAGCTCAAGGCACGATCGACAGCGCGGTTGCATCGGCAACGTTTTTCTGCAGGCCTGCATACTTCATACAAAACCATCCTACAGGTTGTGAAACGTTTTAGGGAGATAGGCTGTGTGACTAGCCGACTTCGATCCAGCAGACCAGCTAAGGTTGATGGCCTCACACATCCAAACAGCAGCACAAGAGCGATAAGTGAAAATTGTGGCCTCTCAAAAAGTCGCTTTTGGAAAATCCTAAATGAATTAGGTGCTCATCCTAATTCATTTAGGCCATAATTCATTTAGGATGAACAACACCTAATCAGGCATTACTGGACGGGGGATGCCGAGAGACGCTTCGCAAGATGCAACGTCGTCATGAACCAAGTAGAGGTCCAGCCAACATTCTTGGCAGGTATAGTGTGGACGGATGAGGCATGTTTTTCGCGGAATGAAGTGTACAGTAGGACTTACAGTAGTACTTAGAGCTTCTGCAAGACATAATACCCGCTTTTGTTGAGAATCTGCTATTTCTTAAACTCCTGAATGAATGTTTCCAACATGACGTTGCAAGTGAAGCATTACCTGATGGAGGAATTCGGAAAACGAGTAATCGGTACTGTGGTTTCAAAGAGTGGCCTCAACATTCACTTGACCTAACTCCAATGGACTTTTTCCTGTACGGATACCTCAAACATCAGGTGCTTGCGACTCTTCCACAAATACTGCAGGACCTTCAATGACGTATTACAGATGCTTGTGCAAACTTGTTAATCGTTATGCTACAACATGCAACATGAAGCTCTAAGAGTCCAGATGTGCATTTCATCCGATAGAATGAAGTTTAAAACATCGAAAATAAAGGTAGCTTGTGATATCTAGTTGTTTTGTTTCTTCTAAGATCGTTTTATGCCGTCACAGTTTCGGAAATCGCGAAGAAACAAAACGTTCTGTTCTTAATATTCATGTCAACGAGATGTCTTTTCGTACTAAATCGATGATGCGCTACAACTTGCTAATTCCCTTTTTCTTCCTATCTCGTATCATTTTCGAGATAGGGACGCAAACTCCCCTGTTTTCCACCACGTGGCATGAAATCTATCTCATTTAGTAGCGCATATCCACTTCACTATACCTTGATCCCACGTTTATGACTACAGCCGCAGATGTTCGGCATTTAAACGGGTGGTAGCGGACTTTAGTGAGCACCCTGTATATATAATATAGGAATGGTATACAGTGAAACAGTTTGCAATTAATATCCATTTTGAAATTCCAGCAAATTTTGATGTTTGATGCACACGACTTTCGGATCACCCTGTTTAAGGTATTGCCTTATACCCTGTGCATGCTCTCCTTGTATAGCAGGTTAATTGGTTCGATTAGTAAATGGAAGATCCTGGTTTGAATCACGGGGATGACATTATTGATTTTCCATGTCTCCGTCTGCGAAAACGAAATGTTTCCTAAACCTTTTTTAAAACTGTAGTTTTAAATTTAATTTTAGTTATACAGATTTGAAACTTTATTTTATTAAGAAACTTTCAATGTTAGACACATTTTCTTTTTCTTTTTTTTTATTGGAACGATTTGAGACATTCAGGAATATTCAATCCCACCGATTTAGACTGAAGAAAAATAAATATCTTTCTATGTGTAATTTTAAGAACTATGTTATTTGTAGCATATGTAAATGCTTACCACTTAACGAACGACGCTCAGCGTATCACATGTGGGTATGATATATTTAGAAATCGAAATCAAATTCTGAAATTTATCCCACTGCAAAGCTGACAAATATCTGTATCTGAAATGGTCTCATTTCCAAAACTTTTCACTTGTGTTATTCAGCAAACTTTAAACTCCAGATTTTCTGTGAAAGATGACGATAGGCAGGATGAAGAATTTTATCCCGTTTCAGACCATCTAAGCTGCCATTCATCTCGCGCTTTGTGGACGCTGCAGGAAAACCTCATGAATCAACTAATATGCTCCAATCATTTGAGCATCCGGAAGAGTTCATATTTTGCTCAATAAATCTCAATGCATCCATAATTTATCCTCTGCATTGGTCGAATTTGGTGCGCCTTTAAACAGGCTGGGAAAAAGTAAAATCTGTTTAAAGAAGAAATGTTTTCTTTCCGATAACAGAAATGTGTGAATCGACCGTCTTGAATGCTTTAAAATAAAATATAATATTTGCAGTATTAATACAAGAGAAAATAATTTAAGGAATTTATATAAAACTATGAAAATGCTAAGGAAGTGGAGTTCTTTCTTTAAGTAACGATGCTTGAAACACGTTATGTTATACGGTTGAATATTCGAGAAAATTAGCGATTTCAAAAACAAGATGTGATAACCGGAATAACATGTTATCCAGACGATGTTTTAAAGAGTTTCTACTGCTTGTGCTTATCTTGCACTGATGGCGCATTGCATAATCTTGCATTGATAGAGCCGTCTATTTTCGGTTAATGAAAAAGTAAATAAGAAAACGATAGGAACATCCTTAAAAGAATTTTGGAAGCTTATTGAATGTCTTCATCTGGTTTTCTTGAATTCGATTTATTTTTTCTTCTTCTCCGAAAAACACGAATGCATAAACACGTTGCTCGATTCGAAGGTAAATCAATACGCGAAGAAGATTTCTGGAATTCGATGAGACCAAATTTATATGCAAATAAAACTTTCGGACATTACATCAGGCAACGTGACTAAGAGAATTCCAAGTAAAGCTTTATTGCGCTTTGTTTTCCGGGGCTTTCTCTCACATTTTATTAACTCTCTTGATCTCAATAAAAAAAATAGATTCTATTAATGAAGAACGTGGAATAGTTCTAATGTTAGTTATTCTACGTTTGCTTTGAGCGTTCTTTAGATTTCTTGATTTTACAGGAATTTAATCTATTCCAATGATATGGCACTCTAACATAAAAAAAATGTTTAATTAACAGTAACTTAAGCTTCTTAAAACACTATTATAGATATTATTCAACATAATCATTGGAACTATTAAAACGTTAAAATCTGACGAATTTGTAAGGGATTATTGTGTTTCCGCGGGCGTGCTGTTGTGGGGTATATGTTCAGAACATCAAGTTAGTATAAGAAGACCTATTGAAAGACTACTTTTCTCGTTTTCTAGTTTTAAAAAACATAAAAGATTTTTTTATGAAAATTGGGATTGTTTCTTTTGGAAAAGAGCATTAAAGTTTCGCATACATGAATCTTACGTCTGAAAAGGCGAAATTAACAAATCTTCAATGCTAATCATAGTTGGAAATTCAATCACAATGTTGATTTTGGTTCTCCTAAAATTTTCCCGAAAGCTATTATTCTATTAGGGAATTGGATTTTCTTGAAGCTTTTCCCCTTCACAAAAATTTATCCTGTTTAGTCAGTGATTTCAATTCCAGTCCAGTCTTGCCTAATGCCTTCAAAATTCTACTAACTTAAACCTTCATTTTTAGTTACTACTTCTGCCGATAGATGGCGCTATCGGCTCTTCCACTGGTCGTTTGTGGGTATAAATACGACCGACATCCGTTTTCTCGCTTTTGCAGAATTTTTTGCTCTTGATGAAGGGGTACCCGTTTTGCCCCTTGAAATTTTTTTAAATTTTACAAAATCTATGCCGAATACAAAGTTGTAATGTTGTCGATTTGCCTGTTTTATTTTCCACATTGGCGTGCTTCTCTTGCGTCTTGATTCACGTACAACTCATCAATTCTTGTGAAACTCATGCACATTGAAAGATCATTTTGCCAGTTTTCACCTTCGAGGTGCTTTCCATTGCCTTGTTTTCAACGTTCTTAGTATTTTGAATTGGTAACTATTGATTGTGATCTGTGATTCTGAAAAGAGCTGTACGAGTACTTTCTGTAGTAAGTACCAGTGTGAAGTATTTTCGGAAAATGAATTTTATCAAGCTGTAGAGCGCAATGTTTTCTCGTAAAGTTGTGATGGCTTTATAAAAATCTTTTATTATTATTGCAGATCATTTTATTCTGTTTAAAAATTAATTAAATCTGTTTAGATTTGAATAATCATTTCTATCATATGAATGAGATATTAATTTGTTTTTTAAATTTATGTTGTTGCTTATGTTTTCCGAAAAAATAACCATTGAATAAAAAAGGAATTTTCCGGAAAAATAACTATAATGTTGTTGCTTATGTTTTCCGGAATAATAAATCATCTATAAAAGTTATATTAAAGATCAGGTGGTCTGTGAAATATTAAAGTGCTATTATTAAGACTATCAATCTTACCAAAACGAAATTAAAATTTGAAAACTTTCCTGAATCAAGAGGACGCAGTACCCTTTCAATTCTTTTTACATTAAGAAATTTACAGACAAATCTACATTCGCTCTACATTTAAGGATAAAAATTATTATCAGATGCTTAGATAAAATAAATTTAAAATTATTCATAAAATTTCACGATTTTTAAAATTTTCAACTACATTTTAAATAACAATATTTGTACTCTCACTTTTTATTACTATAGTGTTTCTTGACCTATATTCCATAAAACTAAATGTGACATTTTTTATACTTCAATTATTAAATTTAATAACTAGTTCCGGTTATCATATCTTGAGGGAAAAAGAAAAAAGTAACTAATTCTTAGTTACTTTTTATTCTTAGTTTGAAAACTTTAAAAAGTAAGTATGAAAGCTAACATTAATTTAACCAGTGGGTTTATCAAAAACACGCATGTTTTAAACTTTTAAACTTGTATCTTAATAAAAAATAAATAAAAATAATTTCAAAGAGCCCACAACACACGAAAACATCTTTAAAATATGAGAGTAGACAAAATGCATATAAATAAAGATCAATTTAGTTTTCAATTGAAAACATTTTTAGTTTATTAGCACATTTGCTTAAATTTTAATTAACTCAACCATCATTTTATTTCACTTGTCCTTTTTGTCAGAAGGAAATAAAATAATTTTATATCACATTATGTTAACACATTAAAAAATGGTATAATTACTTGAAAAGATTGTATGTTAAAATTTCTGCCATCGAAACATGAAACTTTAATAACTTTTGAATTACTGAAGTCTGAGAGCTTTTCCTCATATTTAAAATGCTTGCAGTGGAAACATAAGCCAATAAAATGACATTTGATATTATGATCATTTCATAGCTACTCCTTAAATCTAACTATCATCTCCCTCAAAGTAATTCCATTTATATTTACGCATTGACCTGTCGATTAGTTCCTACTTCAAATTTCATAAGACCTTTATAACTTTATATATATATATATGTGGGAAATTAGAATCGCCAGCGAGGTGACGTCATCTGCCGCCAGCCCAGCGCAGCGCAAAACAGCTCAGACGAGTACCAGAGGTGGTGTGGAGCAGACGAGTTCCAAACGTGGAAGAGAACAGACGTGTTCTCGAGGAGGGATGATGTCCCAGTGGTCTTATAGAATCCACCAGCATATGTGAATCCTGATCTTGTTCCCGAGGTTTGACAAGATAATCCAAACTGTGAACTGTTGATTATTACATGAACAATACGTGAACTATTCTTAGTCTTGGGGTTATCATTATCCTTAGTTATGTCAGTTTATCATGTTATCATCCCATCTTTATCATCTTTCATTCATACTAGTAATTTCGTAATAAATTCACTTTATACTTATCTCGTGCTCTTGATCCTGTAACCCTACATATATATATATACATTGCTCAAAAATGTTAGGGAAACAAGCAAAAAAGTGAAAAATCCGTTGCGCGATAGCCATGCAATGGCATAAAATGGAGAATACAAGTATAATAAAATGCAATGCAGCAAAAAAGAAGCAAAAAACAATTGTATAGGAACTTTAATTCTTTGGAATACCAGAAAGAACACGGCATGATGCTGCAAGGCAACAATTTGGTTACACGTAAATGACAAAAAACTTATTGTTTGGAAATTATACAGGATGTTTAATGTGGCGTATTCTCCCCTCCCCGAATTGCTAAGACTGTTGCACACCTGTTTGGCATGGATGAGATCAGGTTATCGATGAGACTTCGGGGAATACTGTTCCACTGTTAAACATGTGCGATTTATAAGTCTTGGATAGTAACAGGAGGCCTTGCTCTTGCAGCAAACACGTCGTCCGAATGTGTCCTAAACACCCTCGATCGGATTGAGATCAAGAGAGCATGCTCTCCACTCCATACGCTGTACTGTTTCCTGGCATCATCCCGCATTTACAAAAAGGAATTACCAATGGCTGCAGCGTAAGGAACGACATAGGGTCTCACGAGCTCGTCTGAATAACTTTGAGTCGTAAAGTGCCTTTCCGAATGATATATAGGTCCGCATGTCCGCCTATGCTGATTCCAGCACATACCGTCACACCATCAGGTCTGCAATATGATCTTTCTTGAAAGAATATATGGTTATTTCGAGTGTCCCTTTCTCGTCATACCAAAACACGTCTGGTGTCACACTGTAAACTGAATCGGGACTCATCCGTAAACAGCACTTGACTACAGTCATTTTCCATCCAATCTGAATGTTCAGTAGCCCAACTTCTTTCGTCCGCAAGGTGTCGTGCTGTCAACAGAATGCACACCATTGGCTACTTGCATACATGCCACCCTTAGGAAGGCTATTACTAATTGTTTTGCTTGAGACGTTTCCCCCTATGACCAAAGGATCTGTCTTTGAATTTGCGTCGCAATGTCTGTTCTGTCTCGATGTATAGATGTCTCGATGTCTAGCTGTTAACCGGATGTATCGGTCATCATTTAATATGGCACCCCGTCGATGACCTTGTCTGGTCGATGTCGAACAAGTCGAGTCCACAATCTTGCAGTGAAAATTCTTGCCGCTCCCACAACATTCGCTTCAGTTCTTTGTCTTTGTCCGGATTCCAGTCTCCCGATAATACGCAAAGCCATGGATTCGGAAAGATAACCTTGCCGTGACACTTTCCTTCATTTCTCAAATCAAAAGCCGAAAGTTTGAATTTCACCACCGAGACAACGAAAACAGCAGCTTCTGCGAAATCCCAAGCTTATATCCTTTTTCTGGTTTTTCACGTCAGGAACATTAATTTGCATGTGAAATTTTCTTCTTCTGTTTTCTGCTACACTTAAGACTATGTTTCGTTTTACGTCAGTTATCAGTAGCGATATTTGCTAATTTCTTTAAAACCAAGTACTTCCCTAATTTTGTTTAGCAGTGTGTTTAGCTGATGCGAAACCATGCGCCCCAATCTTCTATTTGATAATGTTGGTTTATATATCATTTGCATGTATTAGGTATTTTTCATCATTAAAAATTAGATTTCAAAATTTTCATGGCTTATTTTACATTTCAGTGATGTATGTTAGCTTTCAGGTGTCAGGTAGGCATCACAAAGACAGACTGTAATTTGCATTTACCTTACTGTACATTTACAATAAATTTCTTTATCTAAATTGATTTGAGTTTTATTTACAGTATAATCAGAAGCCAGTTGTTCCTGTAAATTATTCATTTCCATACATTTCTAAACATGAGAAAATTTTTGCCGTTTGAAAATTTTGAATTCAGTTAAATCTTCTTCAGAACTGCCAGCCTTTTCCTGTAAAACTAACGTTCAGAGCGCTTCAAAATGATATTCACACGCTTTGAACGTTAATAATATAAGTACTAAAATAGTAAGTATGGAGGTTTTTTGTTACTACGGCATGTTAAAATTATAGATGTTAAAAAATAGTCACTCCTAAATTTCGAACTGTGTAAGAAGGAATCAAATAAGTTTCATAAAATAGGAGATATTAATAAATACATACCAATTTGAATTAACATTGAGGAGCTAAAATTTTGGGAGCTAATTTTCTAAAACCTACTCGTACTATTTTTACAAAACTTGGCAGTTTGACATAATTTGAGTCGCAGAATGGAAATATGGAAAAAATTTGTCATATCATTTCAGAAAAAGTCCGATTTACTAGAAAAGAATATGGCTATTTTTCAAAGTACCAATATTAGAACAATGCTATATATGAATCTAATACATAGCCCAAGTCGAACCTTCGAGACATGGAAAACGTAATTTCAATTTCGTCAATCGGCCCAGTAGAGCGGGCGATATAGAACTGATCCATTTTTTTTGCGCAGTGTACATCAAGTGTTACCGCTAGAAATGAAAAAAATGCTTTCTTTGGACATTGAAGCACAGATAGTTTCATTTGCATTGAGTATTCTTGGCATTTCCCTGGACTTTTGTGAAAATCTGTAATACCAGTCTCTATACTGCTTTTGTTCATTTTTATTTTATTCCTGCCGCTTCATTCATTTTTTATATCAAGTGCAATTTTCTTGAACTCAAAAATGTCAGTTAATTTTATGGTCGTGGCGGCAATGAGTTATCACATTCTCTACCTCATCATCTTCCAATGAAAGCACTTTTTCTGCTTTTTAATAACGCTTTAAAATTCACTAATGTCACTCAAGAAAAAATAATGTGATGACGTCTGCCATTTCGTGTACAGTATCTGCCCCCTACAGAAGTAAAAATAAGAGAATACTAATCGCAGTCATGGATACTTCTCGTAAGTATTGCAAATTGAAATACAGAATGCCCAGTCAAGTCATGTGTAAACAGTTCCTCTGTTTTATTAGCGTTCAAATAATATAAAAATTATTTTGAGATTCTCCGCATATTCAATGTGTTTATTTTAAATGATATTGCTCAATGAAAATATGCTTATTTTCTATTAGAATAAAATATTAAATTAAGCTTAGTAATTTTCTTAATGAATACATTAACAAACTTCACATAAGGAGATTTTACTCGAAACATAAAAGCACTTTATTTAAAAACCTAAAGCATACAAAGGAAGTCTCAGAGGCAAACATTTAGAGAAGAGCAGCATCGGAATCACCATGATCGTTGCTCGAAGTCGATTCAATGGACACCAGTGTGCCTTTCATGTATTAGTTAACTTTATCTAAACATTCTCCAGTCGGTTCTATAGTAACCTCCTGGCGAGCTTTCAAGAGGTCGTTCGTCACTTAAGCCATTAGCCGTGCTGCTTCCCGGTACTTCTAGGTGGCAACATTAAAACTATTAAACACTGCGTGAAGCGCGTAGTTAAGCGCTCTTTGCTAATAGGTTATCGAAATTCATAAAGCGATCGCAACGAAGAATTCCTGAGATTGATATCAAAAAGCTGAACATTAAGACAGTTGCATCAGGTCAAAAGACGGAATTAATCCGCAGCTGAAACAGGAAGGAAACCAAGGAAATGATATCCCTTGTCTAAGAGACATTGCGAAACTTTACTCATAGCTTTCACACAGAAATCTGAATTATGAATCCCGCTAAATTCTGTATTTAGTAGTCTTTTAGTAGCATTCAGAGGCTAGAAAAATTTTAAGAATTATATATTTGCCTAACGTTAAAAACAATAATGAAGTGAAACAAGATCCTTTGTTTAATTTTGGCTTATCTTTAAAACTAATAGAAATACTGATAAAAAATCCATAGCAAAATAAATTTCTCTTTTGTACATTAAAGAAAACAAAAATATTGTTCCGAAAAATTCGGCGGTTGCGCCTGTATGTAAGCTTTCCGGCATAGCACTAGGGTTGCCATAAAATAGTGTATGGTAGGGTTGCCAGATTGGCGACCAAATTGGCGATATCCCATGGTCCAATCGGGAAGCTTCTAGAATAATTTCCATGTCGAGATATTTCTCGAAACCTGTGGAACCTAATGAAAAGCTATATAAACCCTTGCGTTTCTGAGAGCCAGGAGTGTCTGATTAGTTGTTGGGCAGTTGCGAAGAGATTGTGAAGTAGTGTGAGCGTTGTGATTATTGTGAGAATAGCTGCTTACTGTGAGTGCTAAGCTACGCGAGAGTTTTGTGAACGGAAAGCGATCGAGATAGTGCTTTTCCGTGAAGCTATCTTTACAGTATAGCTTGACAGTGTATTGGTGATTGTTCCACGGTGTATTATAAGTTTAGTGTTGCCGTGAAGCTACCTTTACAGTTACAGCCTGAAGCTGTGTTGCTGATTGTTTCAGCGTATTTATTGTAGATTTTCGACGCTTTTAAAGGTGATTTTGGAACTGTGCTGTAAATAGTGATTTCTGTAAATAAATTGTGCTTTTTATTGTTCTGCATCGTGTTTTCATCGGATACTCTCAAATCTACGAACCCGTATAAACGCAACAATATCTAATTTTATCAAACACAGCGTACTTTTTTGTGGAAAAAGAAGCAGTTGAATTTTTCAAATGTATAACATTTGTTGAAACAAAACGCAATAAACAGAAAATCAAGATGTTTCATTAATATATTTTACTTGCTCAGTTTCTAAAGTAAAAAGGGCTAAAGCATACTTACCCTTCTTCGAAAAGTCAAATTCATTTTTACTCTATAATAACCAATAAAATCTAGCAAATTCTTGTTTGCCTTGCATCGTTAATATCAATCAGACTATCTGATACCCTTGTATATGATACCTTTCTACTGGAGACATTGCTAAAGCTTTCCCCTAGTTTTTATGCAGAAATTTGAATTGTGAAACTTAAATTGTTAAATTCTGTATTTATTGGTCTTTTAGCACAATGAAAGTTAAAAAAATTATCTGTTTGGGAAGACGGTCGTTCTCTTTTTTGCCGAAAAATTTCCACCTCATTCACCTATGCTTAACAATAATCCGGCACCCACATTAGTGCAACGGACTCGATAAATGTGTTCAAAAAATGTCTGCATGCACTCATAAATGCAATGTGAGTTGTTCACAAGCTCTGTTATTTGCAAGAAGAACCTCAAGGATAGATCTAGAATCCGAAAGAATGACGAATTTAGAGAAAGCGAATCTAAGACAGCTGTTAGGTAGTGTGCCTTCGGGGAGGACACCGCCTAACAAGTTTAACAATTTGCCTCAAAACTAACTATCCTAACAAAACATTGCGTTGTGAATAGTTTTGTACCTAAACAACCCATGGATCTTGATGCTAGTGAAACTAAGATAGTTCATGTATTTAAAAATATGTAACGTAAACATAACAAAAACACAATAACCAATATTAAATTTTAAGAAAGCCTTAGTATTTATTTTTTCAAGCAGATTAATTAAGAGTAAATCAATATCTATGAAATACTTAAGTCGACCCTCCGGAGAGCGAGAAAAAAAATCTAACATTTAACATTAACAGAGAATCATTTTTTTGTTTGTTTTAACAATTCAGTAATTTCAAAAAAAACAACTTCAAATTTCTATAACTACTAATTAATCAAAAGCATAACTATTTCATTTCAGTAACAATTTATAAATTCATAACAAACTATTTCTCTTAACAATTATATTTTTTTCATCTTATAATTGCACAGATAATAAAAGAATTCTACTATTCAGCTCAATCTATTAAATTTTCATCCTTATTATTCATAAACCTGAGTTACAACAGAGACCTCCTTTTTTTAAGTAAGTTAAGAGTATTGAAAACGTGAACAAATCTAATTCAGTTTACAATTACTTTAACCTCAGCAAGGAGGTATGCTCACCAAACAAAACAAAATTTTAAATTCTTCGACATCTCAATTCCTTAAAACAAAAATCATTCTAAAATTAAGCCAGTATAATTTACATTTTTAAAATAAATAGATCCCTTCAAAAATTAAATCAAATAAGTTCGTGTAAAGTTACTATTAAGAAAAGATCTATTTTTTCACTAAGATTTACCCATTAAAAGAAAGGAAATATCAAAAGGGAAAGTTAGCTGAACGAAGATGACACATCACTCTATCCTCCAGCAAGGGTCTTCTCCATCCTCCAAAAATGTAACGAAGCTTTGAGGTGAGGGTTTAGGGAAACTCTCTCAGAAAATTAGATGATAGAACTCTTCATGGAACATGGAGCGGTCGAAATCTTCTTCGGAGTATCAGCCAAACCAGGAAATACTGGACTAAAAGGGACGAACTTCTGTACCCAGGGCATGATGATAATTACTCGTAGAAGTTTCAAGGCAATCATCAGGATCCGCATCAAATTGGATGGGAGCAGCAACAGGTAGATAAGAACAGTTGATATTCATTTTGGCCCGGTTCCGAGTGTCAGAAATCAGCAGCTAAGAGTTTCCTTAGAATCATATTACCGTTAAATGGATGGGGCAGTCTGTGCCCTTAGAAGCTTGTAATTTTATTTAAATTCATCCCAATGGAAACAACCTCCGAGAAGGCAAGGAACGAAGCTTTTATGGATGGCACATATTTCAGTAAAAGGGAGCCATAAGCCCCACTTCAATACTGTGAACTTCTCTCAGAACTGCATGGTGAAAAAGCGTGCTTCTAGCAGTATAAATCATAAACACGTGAACACAAATTAAGTATTTTTTTAAATTCAAATATTATGTGAAAAATACACAAAGTTCCATTGTCTGCCGTTTACAAGTTTCACGAATGACGAAAGCTAAGAATGTAGAAACTTAAGTACGGAAACCCTAATTAAGATAAAACAAAATTATACAGAAGTTAAGTAAAAACACACGTTGTGTAGCGTAAATTTGGAAAATGAAAGATTAAATTTTTGATTACTCAATAATTACTTAATTTCGCTATACAACACATCAGAGCTGTCGCCGGGCCATACGAAATGCTTCCAACTGACGACCAAATCAAGTGCTGTTACACTGACAGCTTTCTAAAAGAGAAATCTTCTCTGTGTACACCAGTTCCAAAGCCTAAGTCTCTGTCCTATACTCAACTGTTAGTGTATATGGGAGTCCAACGATAATAAAATTAAGTATTCATCAATCCAAGTACTTAAAAATAAAAAATTGCTTTGATTACAGTAATTATACAGATTTGCCTTGAATACAATAATTCTTCTCATTCTTTCCTGCACAAAGGCGACTGAATGGTGGTATCCCTGCAAGACGAATGGTGGCGAATCATGTCTACCGTGTTTTAGTTCGGGGGGAGGGTTACTACAAAGTTTATTAGGATTTTCGAAAGCAAGAATGCACGAAAAATCAATTGTTCGTCCTCGCTAGAATTCAAACCGCCCTTACCTTTTCTACGTGCTTTTACTTTAGAAGAAGCATTTCAAGATAATTTCCGACATCCTTCCACAAACCATGCCTCATAGCAATACTAATGAAAGCTGCAAAAAACAGATTGAATCCTCTTCGGCTCTGTTTGGATGGTGGTATAAATATCACAACTCGTTTACGCCGAGGCTCGTTGCTAAGTAACCAGACCTTGCTACGCCCCAAACTTTGCTCTGACACGTCTCATCTTCAAATTATCTGACAGAATTGCTTGAATAAATCCATGACAGATTTCAACTTCCTGTACCGACTCGTTGATTGTCATTCTTAGGTCTGATCAGATTAGCTGTTTCAATTGCTCGACTATTTCTTCGTTTCTGGAGGTTGAAGGTCTTCCACTGCGGCTCTCGTCTTCTACCGATTCCAGTTCACTCCAAAATCTGGAAAACCATTCTTTCGTTACAGAATCTTCACCGTAAACTGTTTGTAAGGCTAGAAAAGTTTCATAGCATATTTCCAGAACCTGAATATAAATTTGATGTTCGCTCTCTGCTCAAACTTCGACATCACGCTAACTGATCACCACACATCCTACATTCAACTACACTGCCTGCTATCAATTCTCTTAAATTGCTAAAACTTACTGTTTTTAACATTTAAACTTGCCTAACTTATCTAAATTGGTCCCGGACAAAACTAAAATAATAGACTACAATAAAAGTCTTCTATTTGATGAAGCGGAGGAAAGAACTGACTGATAGAATTAACTCAAAATGATATTAAATATAACTATTTTTCTTAGAATTAATTAACTCACTCAATCAAATCAAATTGAAACTTAATAGATTATACCTTGAAAAAAACGAAGGAATATATCTTCACTGGTACTCGGTAGAATAGAATACTATCTCAAGTAAAACATTTATAAAATTCGCTTAAATTACATATTCAATCATTTAAAAAATTAAATCAAGAGCAACAAGTTCAGATTCATTAATTCAAAACCTCATAAGCACCAGAGAAGAAATATTCAAAAACAATCAATCAGCTCCACTAAGAAAAAAATCAAGCAATAGTTTTAACTTTCCTGGCACCTAAAACAAGCATCCAAATATTCAATAAGACGTGGTTAGTACATATTTGCTATGAGATTGCGTTGTGAGTACCCTGAATGCATAAACATTTTTCAAAATCCCGATAAAATCTCTATGTTTCTTAAAAGCCTTAGGGCTCAAACAAATGAAGTGACTGAACCTACCAACTACGTAACATACACACACAAAAAAATGCAAGTAATAATATAAAATCAAACTCATTTATTAATATCTTAAATATTTTAGTTAGATAGCTGGCCAGACTACCCTTACATACAATAGTAAATAATATTCCACATTAAATTTCCCTCAAGAGTCACTTATCAGATTTTTCAATTTAACATAATAACGATTAATTCGATTACACTAGAACATTAAATTAATTATTTAAACTGGATCTCAAATAAACTAATATAGAAATTACGATTAAGATAAATTTCATATTCGGTAGACAGTAATTTTAGATTCTTCTAAAGGCACAAACAATTTCTATAATAGCAAATGAAAATCTCTTTCTATCAGTTACGCACGATTAATCTGAACTATTCTCATTTGACAAATACTATAAGGGTACCAATATAAGATAATTCATTAATTAAGTCGGTGAAAAAAAATCTTAATCCTTCACCAATAACTGAGTTCTCAGTCACTTCTTAAAATACGTATATATGTATAAATGAATCATATCACTAGTCCACCATGGAATTAAGATAGACAGAGAACAGAGAGCGATACAAAAATAATTAAAATATTTCACTCACAGGTGGAAGACAACTTTTCCGAATCTATGATCATGTTACTGTCAAAAACCTCCGGGACAGTCCAACTACAGTTCACGGAAAACAATATGAGTATGAGGCGATGCTATAATTTTGTGTAGAGCTGTTATCATCAAGCAATGAAAATGCAACGAAAATTCTTTATCAGGAGAGCATCTGGGAACTTTCTAAAATCTTTCAACCCTTCTACCAGGAACACTTCGAGAAAGACTATTTATAGTTCTCCGAGAAAGATGATGAAGAAGAAGCGATGCTATAATTTTGGTGTAGAGCTCTTGTCATCAAGCACGAAAAAGGCAACGAAAATTCTTTATCAGGAAAGCATCTGGGAACTTCGTAAAATCTTCCAACCCTTCTATCAGAAACACTTCGAGAAGGACTATTTAGTTCTCTGAGTAAGATGATGAAGAAGAAGCGATGCTACATTTTTGTGTAGAGCTCTTGTCATCAAGCAAGGAAATTCTTTATCAAGAAATAACGAGAGAAACGCATGCCCAAATCACAGGCGCAGACCGCCCGCAGAGGGACAAGCCCGCAACGGGCGAAGACGCACGATCGCTTTAAAATAACTTCACCGCTCAATCACGATTCCGTCTAACTTCAACACCCGTCAGCGGACCACAGGTACGAGCCCGCCCGCAAAAGCGAAGCTCAGCCGCGGGGCAAATGCCTTATCTATCTCTGAACTGTTCTTTTCTCAAGATGTACAGTACTCAAACTGAACTCTAACTTCGTGCAAAAATCGAGGAAAGCTCGGTTTCTCCTTCTATAAAATATTACTTGTCAAAACTTAACGCATGAAATTAAGTTTCACCAACCCGAGACTTTCCTGTAATTTAACTGAACAATTTCACCCCCTCAAAGGAATCAAAATAGAGTCATTGTCCACAGTGGACTGTTGACCAGCTGCACGTAAGTCATCCTAATGCATGAGAAAGCTTGAGGCTAAAAATTCGACACCCTTACTAACAAGTAGAAAAATCTAAGGAGAACAACAACACTGCCCTTTCAAAATCCAATTTTACAACCGCTCCTTTCTTCCGAAAAAACTGATTTGTATAAGCATTGCAACATTCACAAAAAGGGAAAGCGAGAAGGCCAATTTACGATTTCCTTTATTGCTCAGTAACGAAAATACCCCAGAGCGAAGACATGGGAAACAATACCATGCCGCCCTCAGTTCCTACTGTTATCTTAAAAGCTATTTCCACAGATGTTATCTCCGGTAAAA
The DNA here is from genome assembly GCA_000611955.2 of Stegodyphus mimosarum. NCBI lineage: Eukaryota > Metazoa > Arthropoda > Arachnida > Araneae > Eresidae > Stegodyphus > Stegodyphus mimosarum. Next base: position 85,513 of record KK112292.1, on the reverse strand, counting down.
GACGTTCCCTTTCTTAGTTAGAAAATTGGACTGTTGAAGAAAAATAATTACCTAAGATTTTAAATACACTCTTTACAAATATATATATTGCATTATGCTCTTCACAATTTCAAATTAAAAATTAAATGCAAATAAAAATAAAAATACTTAAATGACATAAACATACTTCGAATTCGCGATACAAAATTCGCTACCCAACTCAATTCCGGTAGTAAATAAATAGAATGGTAATAAAAAACAAATTAATTATTTGTGGTGATAAAGAGTTAGAATGAAATTTTTGGAACTTTTTTAATGCCCGTCGTATTAAATGTTACGCTGTATTTTAATTATTAAACAGGATTAATAAATAAGTAATTTTTACTTACTAAGCCTTTCCATTTAAGACGTAATTCAAGTGTCTTCACTAGATACATTTAGACCAATTAAGATTCACTTTTGTGGTGCTGAATGTTAATATTTTATTTATTATATTAAACTTGCAACACACAACTAAGTAATTTTTTATTTATATTTTAGACCGCGTAGCAATATCGCAACCGTTCAGACGGTAGTATAAATATCAAAACTTGTTTAAGCCGAGGTTCGTTGCTAGGTAACCAGACCTTGCTTATGTCACAAACTGGTTTAAGGTCTTTGGTATAAAGTTCGAAATTTTCAGCTTTATGGCGACTTAGTATAACATTCGACTAATCAGAGCGAACACGCGAAACCTATTGAGTGGGAAAGCTGTAGACATATCAACGCATGAGCAAATTTAGCTTCATTAGACCCTGTCTCGCAGGTGTGAATGAAGCTGCCGAATTTTACGCCTTGTGTCTCTATGACATTTATACCACTGTCTTATTTGCTGGAGCCTTATTTGTGGACATCACCTAATTCCCTTTAATGGCTAGACACATTACGACCATTAATGAGTAAAGATCAGCTACGACCTTGATGTGCCTATTTTAAAGTAGCAGATTACAGCTGGATATACTAACCACTTAAATTACGAGAGCCAGAAGGAGGGAATGTAATAATTCAACAAAGCCTAATGTAAGTCTCCCATTAGATTAGGTTTACCAGTTAGGATCTTTATGTAGAAGCGTTTCTAAGCATTTACGTTAAAAGGATTACGACCGCTTATCCTGGGATTTTTTAGATGGAATAAACTTAAATATTTTTACATATGAAGTTCCTAAACACTAAGCGGGCAGTGGAATATTCCTGGCCAGATCTGTGATAAATCCATTTTTTTAAATTCCACTTTTTCATAGACATTTCATACAAAATGTATTTAAAGAAGCATTTTCGCGAAACAGCA
>KK112292.1:0-73373 GCA_000611955.2 Stegodyphus mimosarum | reverse complement strand
CGAACATGGTCCTTGTCCTGGCGTTAACTAAACGAGGATATTTACCAGATTGGCGGATGTAATCAGTATACTGTACCGGTGGATACAATTGAAATATCGGATATGACGACTGTTAAGACCGAATGCGATTAGACGCTGTGTAAATGGTTAGTAAACGCATAGAAATATGGTGCGTACATTATGTATTCAAAAACACATTAGCGTATAAATGAATAAATATTAAATATCGGATACATGCTTTAATAATAAACAATTAACATGTATAAAATATTAGACTTGCAAACATCAAAATACATATTCACATAAATGTGTTACAGTACACGTATAAAGTATTCTCCCGCCTCCTTCACATGCCTTCGTTGTTTAGTGGTCAGCACACTCGGCGCGTATTCGAGAGGTCCGTGGCTCGAATCCCGGCGAGGGCATTACTCATTTTTCATATCCCCTGTTAAAAAAAATCAAAATGACTCTACAGTGACTCTCAAACAAAAAAATGGGGAATGGTGATTCTCCATCACCAGGATTTGGCGATTGGGTCCCTTAATCCCCAGTCGCCCTTTGAAAGGGGGAGTACATAAAGTATTTCTCCCGCCTTCTTAGCATGCCTTCGTGATGTAAAGGGGTGAGCACGCTCGGTGCGTATTCAAGAGGTCCGTGGTTCGAGTCTCGGCGAGGGCATTGCACATTTTTCATATCTCCTGCTTCAAAATAACCTAATGTCTCTACACATGTTTAACTAATTAGAGATAGTTAAAAATACTTAGTCAATGATTTAGGACCAATTATAAATTATACTAAACAGTGCTTCCTACATACTACACTGAACGAAAATACTCAATAACCACAAGTGGGAATTGTAAGATGCAATAAAAGTATCTATATTAATAGTTCGAGAAGGGCTAGACAGGTATATTTCAAATACTTTAAAAAATGTTAAATTTATTCTTCCTTTAACTAAAGCTGGTCTAATTTCTAGATATGAAGAAAAATCTTCGTTGGTTAAAACACTAAATGATTATAATAGAAAGTAACAAGAAATGACCATTATTGCACTTTCTACTTAAATACAAAACTAATGATCACAAATTTACTCACTTCTCGAGGGAATAAGAGTCAACATGCAAATTAAAACTAATTCTAATTCACAAGCTAAATTTCATCTTAGTATCTGGAGTAGTAGTAAGATTTTGCGAGTTACTTGAAGTTACATGAAAGTTACTTGAAGTTACACGAAACGTTGCATGAAGTTACATGAAAGTTACATGAAAGTATACTTGAAGTTACATGAAGTTTGCAAGTTACATGAAAGACACAACCGGAAGGTATTTTATGGATGGCAGGCTTAGTCATTTTCCTTCTTTTCTTTGATTATTACTTTACCACCTTAACCAATTATTACTTTACCACGTGGCTTGGAATAGGCAAACACGCTTTAAAGTTTAGTAAAATAAAAACACGCTTTATTACAGTTTAGTAAAATAAAATATTTGGAATAGTATTTAGATCTTGAACCTACTGTTTCTGAAATATGACAGTTTTAAGGAGGAAACAAATTTAAATATTTGAAAAGCAAAAAGTGCAAAAGAATCGGAACCAAGACTAAAGAAAAGTAAACCTTAAAGAATATATACAGTAAAACTGACATATTTCAGTTTCATTGCTCAACAGTTTTTTTTATTGTAAAAAGGAGTGAACTTTGTATTTATGTTTAAAGTCATTTGATCTCATGACAACTTTCAAGATTTTAGTCCGAGTTTTGTGGAATTAATTCAAGTTTTTGACAAGAAGACACGTATGTTATCATCCGCAGCGATGCTTTCTTTTTTCTTTCATTTCATCTCAGTTACGCATTCTGGTGGAGTAGGCGAAACAGTAGGTGCATAGGTCAGTTTTTTATCATGAGCAGTAACGTGTTAATTAAAATAATTTTAAGATATTTTCTCCCTTCTTTCTGCATGCCTTCGTAGTGTAACGGTTAGCATACTCGGCGCATATTCGAGAGGTCTAGGTTCGAGTCCCGGCGAGGGCATTGCACATATTTCACGTCTCCCGTTTCAAAGTAATCTAATAATTATTCAGCGGCGCCTGAGCTAAAAGTTGGTGGAGGATGATCGTTCACCACCAGGATTTGGCTATTGGGTCCTATAATTTCCAATTGTTCTTTAAAAGAGGAAGTATATAAGGCATTTTCTCCTTCCTTTCTGCATGTCTTCGTGGTTTAACGATTAGCATACCCGGAGCGTATTCGAGAGGTTCAGGGTTCGAGTCCCGACGAGGGCATTGCTTATTTTTCATGTCTCCTGTTTCAAAAAAACCAAATGACTCTATAAAACTTTGAATTTTACCTCCTTAGAGGAAAAGATGTGTTAAGGCATAAGGCGTGCAACAGAGGAGTATATGGAATTTGATGAAACGATAAAAAGATGTTAGAAATGCCTTCAATACTTACAAACAGCCTTAATAAATTGCTCAAGTTTACATAATTTTGGGTGCAATAATCGAGAAGCAAATGAGGGAACTGTCAAAGCAGTTATGAAATTACAAACTGGTATAAATGATTTTTGTAATGTTAATTATAGATTACTGCTGGTTGTTGCATTTCGAAAATTCAGAGGTATTACATAATGCAAAATGGAATAAAAAGGTATTTACCAAAAACAAAAGTATAAAATCAGTGCAAAGCATGCTTCTTGCGCAAGGAAAAACATTTTAGTATTTTCTCAAAGCCTACATTCATAATAGTGTCCTTTGAAATTAATTCGTATATATATATTCGTATATTTGTATATTATAGATATTAATCATTTTATTTTATTGCATCTACCTTATTTATTTCAACAAGCTACGTAAATGTATAGATTAGTCAAGAACTAGCTAATGGAAATCACAATAAATCTGTGTTTAATTAAGCAAAAGCCCCAACCAAATCTCTAAATTTAATATAAGTTTTAAAACGTTTACATAAATTTAAATTTTGGAGACGTGTGCAATTATTTTATAATCAACAGAGCCTATAAATGTCATTGAACTGTCTATTCCCAATTTTTTTGAGCTAATTTGCTTAATAAGATTGAAATCTTTACTAATGCTTATAAAGTTACTCTCAGGGTGCATACTCTATAGACTTTAAACTGTCTTTTAAACTGTCTGTTGGCAATTTAATTAAGCTGTTTGCTTAATAAGATTGAAATCGTTAAAAATGGTTTTAATTGTTACTAATGGTTAGACTAGTTCTCTTAAGGCTTACTATAGATTATTGAAAAATCGTCTTCTAGCCTTGTGAAACAAACCAAAAGTCGGAAGAAGCATGAAAAAGGCCCTTTTATTCTAACCCAAACTTAAAAATTACCCAACTTGGGTTTACATAAGGCAAGCACTTTTGACTTAACAGGATACTTTAATGCGCAGGCAAGGTTTTGGTTTGTAGAAAACTGCCGAGTCAAAGCAAAATGGCTAGAAGCACTCAACGCCACTAAATCAAGTCGCTAATAATCACGGAACAACGTGGCTTGGAATAGGCAAACACGCTTTAAAGTTTAGTAAAATAAAAACACGCTTTATTACAGTTTAGTAAAATAAAATATTTGGAATAGTATTTAGATCTTGAACCTACTGTTTTTGGAAAATGAAAGTTTTAAGGAGGAAACAAATTTAAATATTTGAAAAGCAAAAAGTGCAAAAGAATCGTAACCAAGACTAAAGAAAAGTAAACCTTAAAGAATATATACAGTAAAACTGACATATTTCAGTTTCATTGCTCAACAGTTTTTTTATTGTAAAAAGGGGGGAACTTTGTATTTATGTTTAAACTCATTTGATCTCATGACAACTTTCAAGGTTTTAGTCCGAGTTTTGTGGAATTAATTCAAGTTTTTGACAAGAAGACACGTATGTTATCATCCGCAGCGATGCTTTCTAGGACAAATAATATCAGAAAGCTTGCTTTCCAAGTGATGCAATAATATAACACGTGTCTAGTTTAGTTCATATTACACTCTAAGACAGTTAGCTAGAAATTCTACCTCGACAACCGTCGAGATCATATTTCTGAATAGCGGTTTAGGTATTCACGAAGAGGTTTCCTTTCATTCCAAGTTATTAATTGGCAGATAGCAGTGCTATCTTTCATCTCACATGATCAATCGCCCTTTCAAATTGCAGCCCTTTGTGTAGTAATCAGTTCAATTGCATAACAGAATATCTAATATTTTCTCTGGTAATTTAATACCCATTAGGGACTTAGGGTAAATTTGCGCAAATTCAAGGCAACCCATACAAATCGCGCTTCAGAAATTAAATGGAAGAGCACCGACAATTAGTGAAGACTTTACAGATTGGTTTAATACAATAAGCCAATGAGGACTGACTTTCCCCCATCACTTAAATTAGTGAATGGCATGAATGCTTGGAAAACATAATTAAAATTTATGAAATGGAACTCATGGGAGGAATAATTGTTGATTCAATTTAACACAGTTCATTAAATTGAACTGAGAATGAAGTATTGGTTAGAAATAAAATTATGTTCTAATGCAAAAATTAAAGAAAAATTCAATTTTATCGCGGCATGTTTGCGGTAGATTAGGACAAGCCTCCTTCTCATAAGAGCCTAATTCAAAAGAAATTGCAAGATGAAAATTTCATAATACATTCTAAGATTTAAAAATATTTAACACTGAAAACTGAAAAGTGTTTTAAAAATATTTAAAAAAATATTTTAATGGTAAATATTACGAAAATTAAAAATGAAAAGTTCTCAAACAGTTACAAAACAACTATATGGTACTTGAAAGGGAAACTAGAAATATCATTATAATTACCACAAAGCTGCAAATTGGCAGTTATGTACGCTTTAACTTAACCGCTAATAGTTAAACGTATTATAATTCATATAAATTATTTTGCATTTCATGAAAGAAAATAAAATTTTAATTATTAAATATTTGTGTTTATTGTTTTTAAACGCAGTTTGTTAATCAATAAAATAGTTCCTTAATTCAGTAAAATTAGAGATCTTATGCTTTACGGAATGAAAATACGTTTAATATGAGAATCCGCTATGCAAAAGAGAACACAGAAAATAAAATAAAGTATTTATATTTTTCTCAGTGGTTGTTTTTGAACTGCTGCTCCTGTATTATTTCCATTCTTCTTGTTCTTGTCGTTTCAGAGGCATCATCAGGTCTAAGAACTTTATTTTGCTAGCGCTGTGGAAACAATATGTAGTGGAAGTGTAATATTCTACTAGTGACGTTGCATATAAGATCGAAAAATACTGAAATATAAAACACAAAACACAACCGGCCGAACCAGTTGGCTAGGCGCTTTTGTGGTATAAGGTATTTCTCCCGCCTTCTTAGCATGCTTTCGTGGTGTAGTGGTCAGCACGCTCGGCGTTCGAGTCCAGGCGAGGGCTTTGCTCATTTTCATCTCTTCCTTGCTTCAAAAATATCCTAATGTCTCTATAATGGTTTATCTATATAATGTTCTCCAGAAAGAATTCCTTTCTCTTGGACAGATAGCCTTAGTGTGCTTTGCCATATTAAAACAGTCCTAAGAAATCCGATGAAGATATGATAATAATTTAATAAAAATAACAAAAAATTTAAATAAACATACCCTGTAGCTACTATCATTGTTGCACATTCATTCAGAATTCTAACGTATAAATTCAGAAGTATAAATTTCAGTCGGAAGTATAAATTTTCAACAATCGTGTCACACTTAATGTCTTAAAGTAGAGATCTGTATTACAATTTCATAGATGGATTAGAGAGTGAATACCAAGTATCGAGAGAAAAGTATATCTTAAAGCTACAGTTTTTATCTTTCTAAGTATGATAAAATATATGGCTTTTTTTATGATTTTAAGATTATTAGATCCGGCCACCGAACAAGAAAAATAAACGTAAACGTAGGTAAATACTCAGCATTTTCTCTTAATTCTGCTGTACACATTTCAAAATTTCTGTTAATGGCATATGAGCAGATTACTTGTATTTTTTACGTGTTGTAGAGTCATTAGGTTATTTCGAAGCAGGAGACATGAAAAATGAGCAAAGCCTTCGCCGGGACTCGAACCACGGCTCTCTGGAATACGCGCCCAGCGTGTTGACCACTACACAACGAAGGCATGAGAACAAAGTGGGAGAAATACCTTATATATTTCCCCTTTTAAAGGGCGACTAGGGTTCAGGGGACTCAATCGCCCAAATCCCGGTAATAGAGAATCATCATCCACCACCTTTTTAGTTCGGGCGCCAGTGTAGAGACAATAGGTTATTTCGAAGCAGAAGACAGGAAAAATGAGCAACGCCTTCGCCGGAACTCGGACCACGGACCTCTGGAATGCGCGCCCGGCTTGCTGACCACTACGCCACGAACGCATGCGAAGAAGGTGGGAGAAATACCTTATAATGTATATATATACAAAATAGCTTTTTTCAATATTCCTTTACTATAAAAATTATTTTTTTATATTTACTGTTAATTAAACTTTTAATTGTATGAATATTTTTCAACAATAGTACTAATAATCTTTTTCCCTGATTTCTTTATCTTTTATAGTATGCTTTTATTTTCAAATGCCTTTTTTATAAAATTAATCTTAATAAAATTTTGAAGTAATTCAGTTTCAGATATATGAATATTTTCTAATAATAGTGCTATTAATCTTATCATTGAATACTGTATTTCCTAAACCAAACCTTTAATATATTTTTCATAATATTAATTTTAATAAAATTTAAAAGTGATTATAATTTTTAGGTATATGAACATTTTCTAACAATAGTTTAAGCAATTTTAATAATAACACCTAAGAGAAAAATGTTCGTAAACCTTGCCCTATATACCTAGCTCTATTTTAAAATTAAAAAAATATCAAATCATTATTTTAAGTAATTTATTTTTACATGCTCAGGGCGCAGGAAAATGACAAATAAACATTTATTAAATCTCTTCGATAGTGTTTCTACTAGAGGTTTGGAATACATTACTTCATTTCAGTAATCAGCTCAGAAAAAGCTGATACGAAGTAATCTGACAAACGAAATGTAAAATTTCTTTGTAGATAAAGTTCTATACTAAATACAGTTTAGTTAATGCTTCACACTTTCACAAGTTTCACTTTCAGTTTTTATGCTGATGTTGGTTTCTTGTTTTGAAGGGCCTTTTTTTTTAGTTTTCCTTTGGATATTTCTGGTAGGTTTCGATATTTTTGTGAATATCTATATATACTTCCTCCTATACAGATAGGACATTATTGTGACAATAATGTTGAAATACTAATAATTTGAATAGAAATGTAAATATTCATCAAAAGTAAGAGATGGCAAAAGCATAATAGGAAAACCATAGCAATAATCCAATAAGTGTGAAATTTGTACCATGCATAGACGGTTCAGGAACCGTCGAGAGATAGCTGAACACTGGTAGTTTGGCCCGGAGGACTAATCTTGATGAACTGGTTGGCTTTTGTTGATTTTATGGGTATTTTGTTGATTTTATTTAAGATGTACGTTTATATGAAGCATTTTCCCTTAAAATAAACTCCACGAAATCATCGCTTCCCTTAGATAGATAATCCTCCAGTGCTTTGCCATAGTCAAATAAACCGGACCATGTGTAGATCTCAATAAAATATGCAAATGCTTGACAATGAAGATCATATGGAATTCTGTGGACCACTAACGTCACGCACAGTCACTATAAAATGGAGAAAAAATGGGTAATGTTTTTTCAGTATGCTTCGTAAAAAAGCTAGCAGCCATTCAGGTAAATTTCTGAGTTTCACAGCAATGGAATTGCGGCGTATTGAACTGCGTGTTAGAAATTTTAAAACATGTGGGTTGTTTGAGATATTTAAACTTTCCTATGCGTCCATATTATTGACTTTAGATGATGTTAAGAGCAGTGCAGTCTTGCGGATCTTTATGCAAATGTCTTACATTTAAAATAATCTACAAACACCCCTTCGTGTTCAACCGAGCGTTTAAATGAGATCACGGAAGCGCCTCTGAATTTGTGAAAATTAACGTATTAAAACATTTCTGATTTGAGAAGTTTCAAAAGATAGTTTTCTTATTTTTAACAGCAATTTCACTTTGAGTAACATGTGTATGGATATATATGATTTTTATGAGATTAAAATTTGAAATATTTACGTACAACAAATAGCAGAAAATAAACCAAGTTCTCTGAACCACATTTTTTAAAGGCGTATTCAGATTTATTTCATTAAGTTCAAATGCGTCTTCCTTTTTATTTATTTTAGCACTTAAACGCAAATAGGTACAAGAATAATCTCGCAGGTTGTGAATTATTACTTTGCCGCCATAGATATCAGTAAGATATTTATCTAACTGAACACTAATTCCTCATATTCTTCCTTACTTAAAAGTGAGTGGGAAGGAGGATACCTCATCTCCAAGTGGCGATGAATTATCATCTACCATATTTTAATTTGCGCTCCACTTGAAAAATAATTATTTCAGAATAAAAATTCTGAAAAATCAGTAATGCACTCTACAGGATTCGAAATCTGGACCTTCCGATGCTAGTAGGACGTCATATCCAATTACATCACAAAAGTGCACAGTAAAGAAGGAGAAAACTTCTTATAGAACTATTATAGATTTATCATAAATATGAGAAAGCATCTCCATTTGTTACTTATGTCTTTGTGCTTAGTTTCATTACTTAAAGATAAATACAATATGAGAAATCTACATATTCCCAGTATATGCTTTCTCAGTGTAACCGGGTAGCACATTCGACTGGGAAGCGAAGATTCGGTACTATTCTATTAACGGAACCGGATTCAGGGATGTATGTATGTATGCATGTGTGGATGGATGGATGTGCTAAAGTATGCATGTATATATGCTCATACGCGTGTATATGGGTGTATACACACATATATATATATCAAAATGATCTTACATACATACTTACATACATCATATCAAAAATCATACATACTTGCACACGTGCATGCATACATATATTTCTGAATCCGGTCCTGATAGTAGAAGAGTACCGAATATCCATGTTTCGAAGCTGGTACAATTGGTGTTTCATGCTTCCTGGTCCGAAAAGTCTAATGATATCTACAGGTGCTCTCGAATTAAAATACGGTAACTTGTGAGCCAAGTAGTAATTCCTTACCACTCGGCTTTAGGTGACTAACCGTAACTCCTTTCTCCAGTCGCCTTTTAAATTGGAAAGAATGTAACTTATGATCACTTTCCTTCGTGAATATTCTCATGGAGTAACCGATTTACATGTTGATCTATGCACTGAAAGATCCATGACTTTAATTGAGACAAAGGTGGTGTTATTTGTATTTTGTTTCTGGTCCGAGATATTTTATAGCGCTTACAATAACTATTATAACGCAAGCAAACTAGCTGCTTTTTTATGCAATTTATAGAAAACCGTGAACTCTAATCGTAATTCCACTTATGGATTCTCAGCAGAAATTTGCTTTGCACTAAAATCTTCCATAAAAATTACAATAAGGAATACATTTAAAAACAATAATTTATTAAAACCTTTTCAGTATATTTGAAATGGCGAATTGCCATTACAAAAACAAGATGTGTCAAAGGGTCACTACTGATACTGACATTTTTCTAGTAGAGGAGTTCTGAACCCGTAATTATGGAATATTACAAAGGTTTATATACACATCAAAACTAAACTTCTCATTTAGTCTGAGGTACAGTCTGATAAGCGAACACTTCACTCGTTTGGCGTATAAGGATGTATAAATTCATACATTATTCTTCGGTGCCAAAAACGTTCGTTGCTCAAGGTTAGTCGTTTAAAATACCATTTTGTCTGGAAATTTTAGCAATTCTTATCTGTATTTAATCCGAATATGTAATAAATAAAATATATTTCTTATACTATATAACCTGTTGATGCAAAATTTCTCACACTCTTCCTTTTTCTCTATTTTGTGGCCGGCAACCAGAATGAAACGGATTTGCTGTGATTAAATTTTTGTTGCAGGACACTGATTACGCGCACATGTTTTTAATTTGGTTCAAACATTAAAATGAAATTAATTAATGCATTTTCATGGGTGTGTTATCACAGCTAGAGTATTTAGCAAGTGGAGGATCCGTGATTCGACTCCCTCTAAGGGCGCAGTTTATTTTTCACTTTTCGTGCTCCGAAAATCTTATTAGTCTCTACAAAATACATCTTAAAATACAGATTTTTCTCTCTTCATACAGCATTTTAAGTTTAAAAGGAAGTGAATGGAGAAGCAAATTTATGTTTTAAAATTCAGGTGAAATTTTATAAGAATTACAAACTCAATTTCATAAGTGGCATAAGTAGAAGTATTTTTTAATTTAAGAAGAAAAACTAAGTATTTGGTTTCTGTCATCTTTTTAATTTGTTTTATTTGAAACTATTTCTGAAAATATTTAATGGTACATTCTTTATCGAAATGCTTGATTAAAATCTGAAATTTCTAGATTGCCAGATTTCTTTTTAAATTTTATTTTAGACTATTTTAAAAAGTGCATTTTTAATTTTTTTTAACTGCGCTTAACAATAAACCGAAGCGATATCATTTTTTGCGTTTGTCAGTCGTCATTTGTCCTTGGAACAACAGTTTAAAAGCAATAATTCTATAAAAATCTGTATTTTCCAGTTCTTCATAAAACTTGAATGAAAGTATAAAATTTAAAAACAAAACTTCAAAGATTAACTTTGCAAAATATCTTCAAAATTACCATTATCATCGAAAGTCAAATTTTGAAAAATAGTCCATTTTATTATTATTATTATTATTTCTTTTTCTTTTTTTTCAGAAAAATAGCCTCACAATCTCTTATCCAAGCAAGCAAATATTACCAGAAATAATTCCGCTAAAGTTAGCTCAGCTGAGTTGGATCTGATACAAATAGAATGTTTGAACTTCTCGTTTTGAGTGATCAAAATAAATTTATGCTAATCTTTTATCATCAGCGTTATCATAATAATAATTTATTACCCTTGCTTAAAATTACACGCATTACTATTCTTCACCGGAAAACGTAGAATCTGCAGTACCTTCTAAATTTGCTTTTAACCCCCTTGTTCCCAGCTTAACTGCATGTATTTCAGCATCGTTAATCTTCACGGCAAGCAATATTTACTGAGACTGTCTCATATGTTCTTCTTGGATTGTTACATTCCCTGTTTAAATGTAGCTGAACATGAAAGACACGTTTTTCCATAAATCGCCATTCAAGAAAGAAAGCTCTAGCCGACATGTGATAATGATTGATTTCCTCTAAGTGCGAGTATATTATTAATTATCTCGCGAGCAGCGTTCAGATGAGGACACAAGAATAATAAGTAGTAATTTTAAAACACTTCACACACTAGGGCGTCTGACATTCATTTGCTTTTAAGTGGACATTATTGATGGCACTTTATTATCTATCCTCCCCAGATTCTGAATACTGGTATTCAATATCCGTCCGACAAGCAAGTCTGGATAATGTTTTCTTAATGTTTTGGAAATTAGGTCCGGACTTTGAATCTCTAACATAGCATCATAGGCTAACATCAAAAATTTTATGATGTTGCTGTCATGAAAATTATCTTCGAAATCAAATATAAGTAAAGCTCAAATTTTTTTATGATACTCTTCTAAACATTCGTGCATTTTGTTTCGACGGTTGAAAAAATTTTGAATTTTATTCTTATTTTAATATTTTCCTAGTTGGCGACACTGAATAACACATAACATCAAATGAAGATAATCATGTTCCTTTCCATCACAAAAAAAGGCTTCAAGAGACACAAATGTAAGCTTAAAGATTAAGTACCGTAATACCGCGAGTTACGCTACTCCAATTTATGCGAATGGAAGTTACACAGTTTCTCATTTTTCTTATCTTATTTTACATATTTGTGCTTGCAATTAATTCATATTTGAAATTTCCCACAATTTGTAAAAGGCTGATAAACAAGACTTTACACTACCAATACATTAGAAGTAGTTTTAGAGAAATAAAATGTGTCAATGCATTATAATTTATGGTAAATGTTTAAAACTTCCATTATCCACCTGAAAAGCTCTCCTGAAAATTATACACACAAATAATGCTGTCATTTGTACGTTTATAAGCACAACTCTGTTATCATTTTATAATTTTATACATGAAAAACGAAGAATGGAGCTTGATGTTCATAATTTCTTCTTTTTCTCACTTTATAATTATGAATTGAAGCATCAGAGCAGTTTTTACACTTCATGAAGCTGTGAACGTCAAAATAACTCCATTTCATATAATACATTCATTTTAGTACTATTTTGTACCGATATATCAGAAAACTATGTTCTTCTAAGTGTTGTTTTCAGTTGTTGGTCCTGTTTAACTGAAATAGAAACAACGGCAAAGTCAGCCCCACAACATATGCTCTTTCATCTGACCTAACTAGTATTGTGTAACTTCAGGATGTAATTATAAAATGTAGATCAGTTTTTATATTAGACTAATAATCGTTTTCGTTCTTGGTCAGTAAAACTATCTCGATATTTCAGAGGCAAGAAACATGAGTAATCAACTGACTCCTTCAGTTTCGGAATATGGATCTTCAGTTTTTTGGACGTGCTAATCGCTCAGATCGGTGATTCTCAACCATTGTGCCGCGGCACTTTTATATGCCGCCAGATTCTTAAAGTGTGCCGCCAAATTTTAGAAATGTATAAAATAAAAATTACAATAGTTTAAATACTAGGGTTTAATCTTAGTATACGGTATACAGGTGACAGATGAGAGCAGCGTCCGGACAACCAGGCGGCTTTCATTCTACAACGTCTTCAACGACATTGTTCTACAGTGAGCGTCCCAGGTATGCTGTATAAGGAACCTTACACAGTAGGACAGAACGCAAGAGTTGGACCCTCGTCCTGGGGCTGCCTTTCGAGGTGAGCTGTCCAAGCTCCTGAAACCTCCTCGCCGACGACGCAGACCCCACAGTCCCGGCCCGGCCCTATGAAAGGCAATGGGACACGTAGTCCCCGTATCGAAACTATGAGGGAACTCGGGCTCTAGTCCTGTGAAGACAACTTATATGCCCCCGTGGTTGAGACTGCCTAAGTACAGACCCTAGCCACTACTTTCCAGGAATTCTCCTGAGTCAACCCCCGGGGGATACACAGTAGGACAGAAGATCGGGCCCATACATGCGAGAAATGTGTTCGTTTTCCATGTAATAGTCGACTAATTGAGCCCTATGTGGATGAGCGTGCTCGTCCATTAACAAGACCCCAGGACCAACTGAGACCCTAAAAAGTCGAGCGCAGGGCTCTAAGATCGCCTCCCTCTACCTCGTAACAGTCTAGTTCTATATATATGATTTGAGTTTAGATGTAAGTCAAGTAAGTTAGTTTCAGATCGTGATAGCTTTGATCCCATAGTAACTTTTTTGTAAAGATAGAATGTTTAAATTTTAGAAAGTATTATTTACAAACTAAGCTCCAATAACTAAGCTTTCCTTTATATCGTTAAAAAGTAATCCAAAATCAAACCAAGAAACTTTTGCCTATTTGCAACAATTTAAATCATTCTTCTCAGTAAAAGGAAATTATAAAATTGTGGAATTCGGGAACAGTATGAAAACTAAATTCGATAAAAATCTTTAATTTTTAGAGTTCATATAGGAAATAATCAGAATATTTTATTTTACATTTATGTTTTGATGTATAAAATATAATCTCCTAGCAATTTTCATTTAAAAATATAAATTCGAAGCTGTATTTGGCAATATATTTATTCAGAGCTCCAAATTTGAGTGAAATGAATCTCCGTAATTTTAATCCAATGACGATAAAATTTTGAAAAACTCATTTGTCACAAAAAAGCTTTCTATTGCACCGGTATTAAAATTTAGTTTCTGGATATTTTTATTAAAAACATCTCATTTGACCCAATTTTTCTTAGTCTGAAAAGCTAACCAATTTAACGCCTTTATCAAACTTTAGTTCTGGCACATCACCAATACTTCAATTGATGCAAAGTACCTGCAGTCTTTCAGAAATAACGGTACTGGATTTGAAGACCCCATACGCAGTCCAACCATGACACCAAAATGCTATACATTTCGTCTCCAATGTTTCAATTAATCGGAAAATAAGTTATTCTCTGCATATCATAACTCAGTCAATGTATATTCCTGTAACTATCCTGAATCATTTTCTTTGAAATCTTTGCTATTCTGAATTTCTGACTCTAGTGTCAGTACAATTCAGTTTGAAAAATCGCTTATTCAAATTCAACAAAAAAAAAGAGAGTTACAAACGATATATTAATGTCTCTGGAAAACCTCAGCCCGATTCTGAAGAGAATGGAATTCTTAATAACCTAAACATATGAAGACATATTTGAATCCACTTACTGGGCAACTATCCTGACAGATCTTGATTGAAAACCCACTTCGCGGAATCCATCCTGACAATCCATCTTGACAGATCCATCCTGGAATCAATCCATCCTGACAGATCTTGATTAAAAACCCAGTTCCCGATGCGTCCCTGCTGCAGCCGAGGCCTTCTGATTATAGCTTTTATTAAGCATAATATATGACCTTCGCAAGAAATCTTGCATAAGGTCATGTGGCTGGCAATCTGATGCCGTTAATAGATGAAGTTCAAAATGTACGAGTCTCAAAAATAAGTAGAAATTATCAAGAACTGTGGATCTGCTACTTAGTTAGGAGAGTATTGGACCCCAGAAAGTCTCTCTAAATGTCAGTATTCAGTCTCTAAATGTTTGTTTATATATTATTTATTTTTATAAAATTTCTTTAAATAAAGAAATTTTTAAATTTGAGAGCAGTTATTTTTATCGCAGAAGAATTCTATATAATATCAATTTTAAGATATATATTTCAAGTGTTTGTTGAAGAAATATTACCATAAAAGACTGATAAAATGCGTCTTACATTTGACAGTGGCATTTAAAATGCCATAAACTCTGTTGGAGAGCAAATAAAACACACCGCTTGAAAAATATTAAATTCCAACTTTATATCCAAATAATAAAAAACGGGGAAATTTTCTCCTAACCGTAGGACGGCTGAAAAATAACATTTCGGGATATTAACTATTTACGGTGTTGTGTTTGTCAACATTTCTGACAGTTCCATCTGTCAGAACGTTTGTGTGCGTCTAGCATTTTCTCTTAATTTTAAGCTCTTCAAGAAAATTCATTTCTTCGACCTCAAAAAGCACTCTCTTGATATATGTCACTGTGCAGAGAAGTGTCACATCCAGGAGAAGGAATAATTTGAATGAGAAATCTCTTAAGAAATTTAACACGAAATAAGTAAAATTTCTGTACATTGCCATAGCGTATTTTTTTGGGCTTCTTATTCCATTTAGTATATATGTAATAGACCTGGATACCTTGAAACGCTTTATGTATAATCCATCAATATATCGGCAAAAATGTTCTTTGCATTTTGTTCATTGAATGAATGCTTTATTTCCATAGCCATCTCTAGCATTTTCTTTGAAAAAACTTCTCATCTCGAAATTCCTGATCCCTGAGTCAGATGCATGAAAAAGCGATTGAATATTAATTCTGTTTCACTCGAAACGTTAGTGATCCTTTAGATATTCACCAGTGTGAGATAAATTTTTCTTTTGATTTTATGTGTTCTAAAGTGTGTAGAGACATTAGGTATATTTTGGAAGCAGGAAATGCGGAGATGAGCAATGCTCTCGCCAGATTTCGAACCACCGAACTCTCGAATACGCGCCGAGCGTGACCACTACACCACGAAGGTATGCCAAGAAGACGGGAGAAATACCTTATATACTCTCCCTTTTAAAGAGGGACTGGGGATTAGGGGACCCAGTGGCCAAATCCTGGTGGTGGAGAATTATCATGCACCACCTTTTTTAGTTCCAGAACCACTTGTGGAGGCATTAGGTTATTTTCGACGTCAGAAAGCTGAGGAAATGAGCAATGTCCTCACCGGAACTCGAACAACGGGCCTCTCGAATACGAGCCGAGCCTGCTGATCACTACACAAAGAGGGCATGCCAAAAAGGCGGGAGAAATACTTTATAACCGTAAGACATCAAAAACTTGTAACAGTGCTCCTGTTATGTAATACATACTTATCTTAATTCAGTATCAGTAACTGAAACTTACTTATCTTAATTGTAATGATTATCATAATTCTGTTATCAGTCGTAGAATTTTTTAATTTAATTTTATTAGTTGATCTTAAATTTTGCTTTGTTGAAAAGAATTTGTTGTCTATTTAATTTTGGCAGTTTTGGTTAACTCTGAATTTAAATTGCTTGTGCTAATTTTTTCTTTTATCCATAAGGTTGTTTGGTTAACCATTTGATTTTGTTCTTAAACTCTTAATCTTAACTTAGTTTCTATAATGTTTGGTTAACGCTTAATCTTAACTTGCTTTTTTAATGTTTAATTTCTGGTTAGGTTGACCCTTAAGGTCATTTTCACTTTGAATTTTAAAGTTCTTTGTTTCACACAAGTTGGTGTATAAAGTTTAATAAGTTTGTTAATAATAAGTTTGTACTCTCTTTCTGGTAAAGTTTAATAAGTTTGTACCCTCTTTCTGGTAAAGTTTGAATCTATATTTTCTGACTCTGGTGGTAAAGTCGTTTATGGTGTTGTAGAAACATTCTTAAGAAACATGAATTTCGCTATGTAATTATTATATTTCAACTGTAGAAACATTCTTCTGTATTTTATTTAATTGAATTAATCAAGTGCCAGATTTTGCAATTCATTTTCTTAAATTATTACTTTGTGATGAAAACCAACTTATAGACTTGTTTTCGAAATTCCCTGGAGAAAAATACCTTCAGTTCTCCGGTTGCTTATCTCTGCCAGACAGTGGTCTGGAAAATTTCCTTAACCAAGTGCAAATCTGCAGCCTGCTTCAAAATCATTTTTTTGTATGCAGCTACGCCACGCCGGGGTTTTGGCACTGGGTGATTTCGAGTCCGTTAGGCTTCCACCATGCTAAAGTGACACCCTATGCGAGGCTAGCTGCAGGAATGTGTTATTTCTTTCGTAGATAAGGTGGTTGACCTTTTGGCGTCGATTGCAACTCTTTCAGAAATAGGGATTATCTGCCAACATCCGGCTTACCACCCCA
Organism: Stegodyphus mimosarum; assembly: GCA_000611955.2. Classification (NCBI taxonomy): domain Eukaryota; kingdom Metazoa; phylum Arthropoda; class Arachnida; order Araneae; family Eresidae; genus Stegodyphus; species Stegodyphus mimosarum. Next base: position 56,219 of record KK112292.1, on the reverse strand, counting down.
TGCCCTCGCCTTACTGCCTTGGATTCTCCTTATAAAGTTGCCTTGCAACTGTCGGCTTTTGTAACTTTAAGCATCGCCAATCCAGGGACTGGCGAGAAGAAGAAAAAGAGCCTGCAGCGGTCTTTGAGAGAGGGATTTTTCAGACAAGAAGCAGTAGCTGAGACTGAGTATGTGTCTGTCGAAGGTAAAACTGGAGAGAAATGGCTAGCGAAACTGTCGAAGGGAAGCCATGGAGAGGGAGAACGCCTAATACAGAATAATAATTTGTACTAATTTTGTTTTATTATTGTTTTTACAGATTTTCTACCACAACCGGGAGAAAATGTGTTCCCTTCGAGGAAGAGCAACATGTGTCCATAAATGAAAATTAATCCGGGGGCAAATGTGTTCCCTTCAAGGAAACTTGACTCAAGTCCATAATTGAAAATTAATCAGGGTGAGAGAACCCTCCTAATGTATTAACTTCTGAAAATTTAAGATATGTGAATTATTTTTTTGTTTCTGCAGACTATGTGCCCCCACATAAAAATGTAATATGTTAAACAAATATGGAGTCGTTCCTGCTATGAAGCCATTGTTCCGGTTTTAGTCACTAGATGATTTCTTCTGTATACTACCAAAACAATGTTATAGAAATTTATTATTAAATACTAAATAAATGTTAAGATAGTCTACTTAATCTTGTTTATTTCACTTATAAGTTACAACAGTGGACCCAATAAATTAAATTAAAATTTGAACGGGTTTTGCTAATGCTTAACACGACGCGTTTTAGGTATATTTACATTTGTTATATTATCATTGTGTTATTTACAACTATATTTGTTGATACTCATTTAACTTACTGATATGTTGTTTTCAATGTTTGTCACACAATTTCTCCCTTTGCAGTATTTTAGTGTTAATATAATTTAAAGTTGGTTTACACGATCATGACACTCATGAGTTATGAATCATGAGGTTAAAACCTAAAATTACCATAGCACTCCTCGTGTAGGATTTTCTGTGACATTTAACTGCTAGTATACTGGTGAGTAATCTGGTTGAAGCTACAGCTCCTCCCTTTCTATATTTTTGCTAAAATTAACACTTTAAACCTGGCTATATTTTTATGCCGTTTTATTTCAACTACTTTATTACACCGTTTCGGGAGGGAGCGACTAGCAGCACCCAAAACATAAATAAGCATATAATTCAAAAAATGAGAAAATACATAAAGCTATTAAATTGCAAACGTATTTTAATTCATTTTGCAATATGGAAAATAACGTCATTCTTCAAAGTTGTTTTTCAAAATTTTGTTTATTAAATCTGAAACACTCCTCGCGTATTTTCTGTCATATTTAATTCCAGTGCACTGATGATCAACCAATTTAGATAAATCAACAGTTTTTCGTAATTACCTTTCGTCGAAACTAACTCTGTTAAGTCTGTGCTAGTGCAGCTGTTATTTTATGCCTTCAGCTGGGCGGGCCACTAGCACAATCCCAAAACATAAATAAGCATAAAATGCAGGGGATGAAAAATCTATAAATTTATTAAATGGCAAATATATTTAGTTTCGCAATATGAAAAGTAATATTATTCTTCAAGATTATTTTTTAATTTTATTTATTAAGTTTGAAAAATCTTTAGCATTTCTAAAATCATAGAATGTGTCACCCTTTTAAATGGCGAAACTTTCGAGCATTCTTTTATCTGAAAATTGTTACTTAAACATGTGTAATAAATATAATTAAATTTAAAAGAAGAGGTAATGATTGAACTTGAGCTATTGAACAATATCTATATAATAAATTACATTAAGCGTGTGGGATAAGGCTTATAAAATGCCCAGGAAATAAGACACTGAATTTAAAATCATCAGATACTAGTCATAAGAGATAGCTTTTGATGAATGTAGATGGCTTCAAGAAAATTTAATTTATTCGTAAATAATAATCATCACTGGCAACATTTTACGAATACCTCAACTAAATTTAATTCACTCAGTGGAGAAGCATTTTGTTCATAATGTTTAGAGAAAATTAAGTCAAAAGAATGCACCTGAAAAGTTGATTCAAAGTTATATGAACTAACATTGAGTATCGAACGTATAATAAAATAAATATTAAACTTAAAATATTTTCGATTTACAGAAAAAATGATTTTCTTTATTTGTTCATATACAACCTCTGATTTTAATGTATTTTGGATAATATTTCAGAAGATTCTAGATTGGTAGAATAAACTAGAACCGAAAGAAAGTAAAACAAATTATCTAGATATCTATTTACCTATCTGGTAGAAATGAATAATATTTTGCATTTTCTGAAGCATGGCAGAGAAGTTTTAAAATTTGGTAAAGCACTTTTGAAAACCATGATGCATTTTTAGTATAAGAAATGTAATCAAACTTTCAAGAAAGAAAGAGAAGTATTTCACAAAGAATAGCTAACGATTCTAGAGCTTATTTCTTTCCGAATACTATTTTCTCTGAAGTCATTTATTTCTCCCCAGCGATATGGACATATCGTCGAATAATAAATATACCAGCTAAACTTTTTCGGGGCATATTATTTTGATTTTTTTTTATTTTGAATTGGAATTCGTAAGCCGTACAATACATAACACAAAAGAACACTTCAAAACTGAGCAGAAATTCGAAACATTTTAGGGTTAGCATGCTGAGATCAGCTACTTGGTCATTTTCAAGCGATGGTATGTATGAGAGAATATAAACTTCTACCAGATTGAAAATGTGGTATGTCTTTTCTAGAGCAAACTGGTGATGAAATTACCAAATGTTGTAAACATTTAGCTTTTACTATTTTCAGCTACAGTTACTTAGTTCATTGAATCAACTATACTGACTTTACGTTTGTCAAAAATCTACCATCTAGAGAAATATAATATTAGCAATATAACAACTTAAAAGAGAACACATTTAAAATGGAGCAAATAAACATATTTTTAAACACCGAATTTCTGAATTTTTCATCATTTACTTAGTAGGTGTTATTTGCATGGATTAGAATACTAATTTCAGTTTAAATATGTAACACATTATTTCATTAACCTGTACGTACCTTCGTGGAGTAAGCAGTTAGCCCATACAGCTAATAGGTGAAACACATGAGGTTCAAATCCTAATAAAACATTGTCGGCTTCCCATATTTACTGGCTATATTCCCATATTTCCTGGCCGAAATGTTCAATAGTCGTTAGAGTGGCGCCCGGCGTGAAATGTGGTGAACGATAATTCGAAATTATCTGGAATGTTTCAGCAGAGTCTCATGTCATTTGAAAGTCGCTTTTAGGAAGACTAAAAAAATCAGGGATTCGAATTCCAGCAAGGACACGTTTTTCACGTTTTCTCACCGAAAACTTAGTGATCTTTTCAAATGTCATGCATGTAATAGCTTTAGTATTTTCCGATTTCAATCAAAGAGGCTGCTAAATCAATAATTAAAAAAATAACTTTTTAAAGTATTAAACGAGAGAAGAAACGAAGTGACTATAAACTTGAAATTTGTTGGTGATCGCCTTTTCCTTGGTAATCAGTCCAACGCAATAACGCACCATTGCTAATGCAATAAAAATTACAGTCTATGTGTTTAAGATTTTAAATTAGAATACTCAGTTTATTTTAAAATTGGATTTTATGATTTCTTGCCTCGTTGGACACACCGATTTCGTATTCTAGCAATAAGGTTTAGACAAGAGTTTTTCATAAAATATTTTTTCCCGGTTTGTCATCTACATTGATTCGCTTTGCTCGACACTGCAAATTGCAATTTGAAGCCGTTTACATCTCAGCTCACGATGGAATTCATTTGCGCTACATTCCTAGTCACTTACAGAAGTTAGCTTAATATTATGAAAGCGTATGTCATTTTAGAGGCTACTTTTAGAAAATTAGATAGCACATTCCAAAGTTCTTTTCAGAGTTAAATTTCGATCATTTTAAAGCAGTTTAACTTTAGGACATTTTAGAGCTTGACATTCTTTTAACTGTCACCCATAAACTGAGGCTTCGCCTTCCTAACTATTTCAAACAGTGGTTTCTTCATATAGTTTAAATCAATCAGCGAAGGAAAACTCTCATACATTATTCTTACAGTACATAGAACAGACTTTCATTGATGTTGGTTCTAGAAGGTTCCTTTTTAAAGAAGTTTGGATATACATATATATATTAGCCGCGACGCGGCCAGCGTCGCGGTTTATCCTATTAGAAAAATGCCTAAAGGGAACACCAAACATTAGATTTAAAAACTGCGCAGAATTTTACAATGCAAAACAACTTTATCAAAATAAAAAGAAATCAAATTTCAGTAAAAATGCATTACACATTAAAAATTACAATGAAATAAGCAATATTCCGTAATACAAATATTAATTATCCTAATAAATAAATTAACAAACTTTCTGTTGCCTTCTCTCGACAAACGTTCAGTATCCAAGAGAAACATTAAATTAAAAAACTGCACAGAATTATCGCCATTCTGCACAGAATCTTATCTGCACAGAATTATCGCCATTAAGAATAATTTTTCCGAGTAGCGATAGTGCTGATATCAGCAACAATGGCAACAGTGATATATAAGCAACAATGGCTACTTGCCATTGTTGCTGATATAATGAGGGAGAATTATCGATTTGATGCGATTTCATCAAAGAACGTAAAAAAAAGAACTCATTCGTATTTTGGAAAGATCTCTTCGAGGTGCACTGGCTCTTGTCCAGATGCACGCCAAATTTCGTATCCCTGGGTCTATTAGCATACCTGAAGAACGAGAGACACACACAAAGACAGACTCTTCCTTATATATATATATAGATGATATATATTAGAAGTCCGTGCAATCTAGAAATCTGGATAAAGGTAAATGAATAGAACTGACATGTCTGAAACAGAAAAAAAATTCCATAATACGATCTATTAAACTAAAATTTAAAAACTTTAATTTCACTTTCTTAATGAAATTAAAGGTTTACATTTGGAACCTTTAATTTCATTTAATAAACCTTGAAATTATTCCTCACATTCTCGCCCTTCAGTCTAAATCTCTCAGAAGTAGAAATTTTCTTCCATAACAACTTTGAGAATGACGCAGTTTTTACTCTGTTTCTGTCTAAAATTTTATTTTGTATTCCACCTCTATTCTTTCGACTCCTACTTGTATAGAAACTCCTACTTGTATAGAAAACGTATAATACTAAAATAACGACACTTTCGAAGGTCTGAATTTAAACCCGAAATTTAGGCCTATGAGACAAAGTTTGGAAATATTTCTTGTTATGTTTTCCATTTCTCAACGCAACAAGTTTTATCCAACCAATAAACAAAGTAATTACGAAGAATATCAAGATGATTTACCGAATCCCTTTTAATGCGTTTATGTATGGATCTGAAGATTATGTTCCATAACTTTCTTAAGCAATTCACACAGGAAGACAACAGATTTATTCCGCCACTTGCTTGGAAAGATGTAAAGATATTACGCTACATCCTGTTAATATAGCTTGTGGTTTATGAAGAGCTGAGTGACAGATTGCCTTGTTTTAAAACAATTTCAATATTAGTAGTTGGGTACAATTTTCATATATAGAAGGTAGAATATGTCGTTGAGAAAACTTTTGGCGTATTGTAAGAAAAAATACGCGACTGTGAGAAGGAAGCTAGGCACTGACATGGATCTATAAAGACACAATAAAATGTGTCTTGACAAAAGTCTATAAACTGTTTAGCTGTTATAGATTTACTTTTAATATTCCCCCCGTGTACTTTCAGTAGGTATACTTCATATATTAAATTAAGAATTCATTCAGGCTTAATAGCCAGCTTTGGAGTTGCACTATTCTGGTCAGTCTGCAGCAGTTATCCACTTAAGTTTAGCACTCAGCCTAAGTATAGTTCTACATTTTTAGGTAAGGTTAACTTTTAGCAGACAAATACATACATTTTGTTACTTTTAGAATAACTACTTACAGGCCATTTTATCTCTGCTGGTTTATCTCGTAAACATGGAAATGACGGCTGTGAAAGATGTTTGAATCCTCCAATTTGCTGAAATTTCTTAATCCCTTCTGTGCGTGTATGACATCTGACATTACGATCGTAAATGATGAGAAAGTAATTATGTCTTTAAAGTTAGACTTAAATCTGTAAAAGCAATCATTTGTCTTAGTAGCCAACATCAGGATAGATTGTACAGTAAATTGGTGTGGTAACTGATTGTCTAATAAATTCGTTGGTAATTGATTGTACAATAAAATAGATTGTATAATAAATTCTTATAAAACTTTGATTCTTAAGTTATTACTCTGTAAAACATTAGGCCGCTTAAGGCGTCACCATAAGGTGTCTCACTACTTAGTCTAAATCAAAAAGGGGATCAATTATAGCAATAAAATTTGCTTGTTTGTGTTGTTTCTCTCCCACTAGCGATTATGATAGTAAAAACATTATAAATCAACATTGGTTTGACGTGTTGTGCCACGGTTGTGCCTTCAAATGAAATCAGTGTAGCACATGTATGGGTGAATGAGTAATGTTTTTTTGTGATAAAACCGCCCATTATTGGAGGTCGTCCTCGAATGCTTTCTCAAAAACTGCGCGGACGTTGGACGAAAACCAAAAGGAATAAAAATTATAAAATTTAAAGTTTTCTAAACATTTAAAGTTGCCTTAAACAACGGAATATTTTACATGAATACTAAACAAAATAGCAAAATTATTCATTTAATCCTATCAGAAAAGGAAATATTCATCATAAAAGTCAAACAAATCGTTAGGCATCGATTCCAACAGGTGTCAAGAGATCTCGTATCACGAGTTTTCGTGAAGTACAAATTCATTCAAACGGAAACACTGAATAAAATCAAAAAGTATCTACTTCAAATCTTAACTTAAAAATATTAGAAGATAAGAGTTCACTTGGTTGGGTATTGAATGTAGAATAAAATTTAAAATCTCGAAGAATTCACCATTCAGTTTAATCTCATAGGAAAAACAATTTCCTAGGGTTTAATAAAGCGTTTAAATTTCAAGCATAATTTACCATTTAGGCAGCTATTCAACACAGGCCATGTTTACCACCAGACATTTCTCCAACATCTAATTGAATACTCCGAGCTCGGCGCCGTTATTTCTCGCTCACTTACTCGTTTGTTTCTGCGCTTTCGATTAAGACATTTGTTTTTGCAGCAACGTTTTTGTATTACTACTTGGTTAAAAAAGCTAATTTGTAGATAAACCGAAATAAAGTTCCCGAAGTGTTTTCGCAAATGCAAGAGGATAATGAATAATTTTAAAATAGTCTTTGAAAATTTTCTTAATAACTACGATAATCTGACAGTAACACAAACATGCAGGTCATGCATATGAAAAACCTCTTTACATTCATAAACTTTTTTGAGGAACTTTCACTGCTTGTTTGATACTTATTTTGAATTGAATCTGGGGCATTTCATTTTTATGGAGGATTTTGATCATATCTTCAATACTAATCGAATTATATTTACCTATTTTTTATCTATCTTAATGGTTGCCTGCCTGGCGCTACAAAAATCAAGTTTTTATATTCCGCTTTTTGCTTTTTTGTAACAGATACGAAGCAGAATTGTTCAGATTGAGAACACATAGTATGAGTATATAGTATGCAGTTTAATTCCTCTTTATTTAACTAGATGAATAATGAACAGAATCGTGTCAACACATGGCTATAGAAACAAAGTGAAAAAACAGTTCTGGATCTACAGACCTTCAGAAACTCATGCTCGTTCGGATGTGATAGTTCTGAGGTACCCCAGCTGTTTAGGGGATCATAATCATGGTGAGATGGGTGGCACAATCTTGGAAGCCAGCGATATGTCCTAGTTTCATTTTTTCATGCTTATAGCTATCAATTTTTCGTCTCTTTCTCCCTTGTCGTTTCTTCTGTGGGGGATGAGGTACCCTGTAAGGTGATGCTCAACGTTTTGGTCTCTGGCTTACCACGGTGAGAAAATTGACTAGTCGACTGCCATGCATGGAGACCCGTATGGCTGAAAGGGAGGGTTCTGGTAATTGAGGGGCGAGGTACTGCCACCAGCATGCTGCTTTGACTTACGGGAGATATTTAGTAGTCATTGTTGGTGCCAATCGGCTGGTCATTAGTTCTTGTGTCAGTATCTTGAAAGTAAGCTGTTCGAAATATGGGCTTTCGGGAAAATTGGCTGTGGCGTTTCAGTTTGCATATAGACCCAATTAATCCTGAAGCAAGAATCTGCGTTCCTGTATTGAATTTCATGGTAAGTGGAGCCGCCAGGTCCGAAACATTTTCTCTTTTAAATATGGGTGCTCAAAACGAGCAATCATTTCAGAAAATCATGCTGTTTCGAAAGAAAAAATAAATTCAATTACAACTGAAGAATTTGCATGCCCACCTTATTTCAGTGTCATCAAATTCTAGCTGTACAGCATTTTTAACAGAATTTGATTCAAGCATTTTAATGAGTGGGACATACCTTTAGATCTTGTAACTGGAAAAGAGGTTAATACCAATGTCACTATCTGAAAGAGACGGGGATTTAATTTATTTATGTTTTGTATTTTAATACTATGCATTTTAATGTGTATTTTGATGCTTTAATTTACTCCTTCTTCACATCTAAATTCATCATATGGATTTTAGATACTTGTTCATGTTAGCACTCATCCTTTTAATTCTTCGTTTATAAGTCTTCTGTTTGAAATTTGTTATAATTTATGTAGAAGTGTTAATTTGCTATAATTTGTATAGCAGTGTTAATATTTTTTAGGCACACATAACCCTTCAGATCTTGCGCCATCAACTTCACTGTTATCACCACTATCTGAAACAACAGAGAAACAGTTAGTAACCTTCAGCATGATAAATTTTCTGCGTCATGTCTATCGGGTCTACTAGTATCCATCGTATCTATTATTAGGATGTCTACCAGGAGATGTTTGATTATGATTCAACGTATTGTTGTATACTAGATACTAGACGATACTAGACGAAATCCACACTCTAATCACGTCTTGCTACCGCCTGTATTTTCAACCGCTGCGACCACGTCAGCATTCTATGCCATAAAACACTTCACCACCACAACAACAACCGTAACACATAGTCTGGCTTCCTCTTCAGATCAAATTCAGCTTCCCGTGTTTTCTTTTTCAGCACTTCGCAAACGCAAGTGCAATGCAAACTACCTAATAACTTGCAATATCGAAAAATAATAGAATAACATGTAGCATTATTTTATTTTAATATAAGTATAAACATTTACAGTCACATGAAAATAAGATTAGAAGTTGCAAAATTTTGTAACATTGTGTGCTGAATTTCAAACTAACTGCTCTGTGTACAAAGAATCGTCCTTTCTTAGGACCGATATAAATAAAAACACGAACGTAATAATGCAAAATTCAGACTTCCTTTCCAAATTCTAAGCCTCAATCATAAGTTTCCTTTTGAATAGACTGGCTTCATTAACTAGACTGGACCAGACAATTAACTAGAATGATTGCAAGCTTATAGACTATACCGTAGTTTCACTGTAGAATTAAAGCTCCAGAACAAAATTCAACATTAAATATTTATTTGCTTCCATTACACTTGGATTTTTCTAAATAATATTTATAATCCAAGAGATTGCTGCAGTGTGCAGAGTCGAGAATTCAAGAGTGGAATGTAATTTGAAATATTTAAATTACGAAAAAATACCAATAAGAGCTACCTATTTTTGTTACAATAGCTCGGGTTTCTTTTTCAGATTTAAACACACTTTCTACAAATATGCTGATTCTCTTAACGAAGGACATTATTTCCTTTTAAAATGAGACAATAGGGTAAAAGCGTGATACCTGAAATCTTTTACGCTAATATTCCTTATCAAATTCATGGATGTAATTTTTAATCTTTATACGTTTTTAACTATTACTGCAGCATTACTTAGGCTCGTATATAAATACATGTGATACGTCTACAGAACTTACATACCAGCACAAATAATATGCAACAAATCAGTGTTCTTATCCTTTATACACCTAAGTTATTGCTTGCTTCAGCTATACAAGTTCATCACTATACTTTGTATGGTGTTAGAGTGAGTAGGTAAGGCTCTTTTTGTATTCGCTAATCATCGAATTGCAACTTCAGCAAGTTTGTGAACTACGTATACCTATAAGTATATATAACACCTATAAGTCACCGATCAATCTGACTGATAGGCATTTTTACCTTCAGAGTTTGGCAATACTGACTGAACAAATGAACTGAGAGAGCTTCTGAATTTTACATTACAACTGTATACACCGAAAAGCCGTTACATTATGAACACCCTCCATTTATAACAATGGGCTCCGACATTGCACTTGCGCTGCTGATGTTGGATCATATAAAGCGGCTATACATTGTCTTTCTAAACTGTGAGTTGAAAACTGGTGACGTTGCGCTTCGAGATATATACTAGTGATCATCTTGACTTGATCTTTCCGAACATGACCTGGTGACTTCGCGATATATATCAGTGATGGACTTGATATTAGTATTATTTCTAAACATAGAGCGATTAGCGACATAATATGAAACGTAGCTGATTTATCAGATTTCGATAAAGGTCAAATCGTTACTGCTTGGCGAGGAACATCAGTATCAGAAACGGCATGTTTGGTGGGCTATTCACATGCAGTTGTTGTGGGCATATATCGAAAGGGGTGTATGGATTGTTAAACGACAAATCGCCTGCCAGCAGTGTGTCGTCGACGGCGAATCCATTCCAGAGGATAGCGTAGATTGCTACACATTGTTCGCCGTGACCGAAGAGCTCTGATAGCAGAAATCACCACTAGCTACAACAGTGGCGATCCAGACAGTGTTTCTCGAAACACTGTTCAGCGTACGTTGCTACGTATAGGTCTCGCAACCGGAGGCCGAAGCATGTCCATGTATTGACTGCACGTCATTTCCAACTGCGTCTACAATGGCGCAAGAAATATCGGCATTGGAGATTAGAAGAATGGAAGAAACGTGCCTGGTCCAACGAATCACGTTTTTCGTCCATCACTTTGATGGGCGAGTGCTATTACGCCGATTTTCAAACGAAACCCTGGCTTTCGAATGCATCGTGGGATGGAGACAAGTCAGTGACGGGGGTATTATGATGTGGGCAATGTTTTCATAGAGCACATTAGGACCCATAATACCCCATAGAACAATCTCTTACGTCTGTGTTCTACGTGAACTTTGTTGTAGACCATGTTCACCTATTCATGACAACAATATTTCTGGCGAGGGATGGTGTTTACCGACAGGATAATGCACCATATCATAAGGGTCGAATCTTCAGGGAGTAGTTCGAGGAACATTCCAGTGACTTTCAAGGCATGCCTTCTCCTGACAAATTCACCTGACATTAATCCAATAGAGGGTTATTAGTCCCACCTAGAAAATCAAATTCGTGTTATATGATAACCCCTCGCAATGTGCGGGAATTGCAGGGCCAGTTGGTACCACATACCTTGTAGAGACATTAGGTTATTTTGAAGCCGGCGATATGAAAAATGAGCAATGCCCTAGCCGGCACACGAACTAAGGACCTCTTGAATACGCGCCGAGCGTGCTGACCACTACACTACGAAAGCAGAAGGCGTGCTAAGAAGGTGGGAGAAATACCTTACATACTCACCCTTTCAAAGGCGATTGGGGTTTAGGAGACCCAATCGCCAAATCATGATGGTGAAGAATCATCATTCACCACTTTTTTAGTTAGAGCGCCATTGTAGAGACGTTAGGTATTTTTGAAAGCAGAAGCGATGAAAAATGAGCAATACCCTCACCGGGACTCAAACCACTGACTTCTCTATACGCGCCTAGCGTTCTGACTATTGTACCACGAAGGCATGCTAAGAAGGCGGGAAATATCCCTTGTAATATCAGACTACGTGTCAACAACTTGTGGAATCACCTTGCAGGTAGTTTTGAGCGGTAAAGGTGGTTTTACATGTTATTAACAGGGTGGTCATAATGCAATGGCCCTTCGGTGTATAATATATACATGCTTGGTAACAACAAGCTTTCTGCTTTTGTAAAAGTTCCAAAATTGTAATACATTTACCACTAGTCAATTTTAATAATCTTTGTTTATTAATTTAAATTTTCTTTAATTTTTTAATGCTTTATGATGTTTTTAAATTCTCAGATATAAGAAAACATTAAGAATGCATACACGGTCAAAATCACCGCATGTATACCTTTAAGTTATAATGAATATGTGTTCTTATAGGTCTTAAACCATTTTCTCTCGGCGAGAGCTCCGTTGAAATGTTTAATAGTTTAGTAAAAAAAGCTGAGCAGAACTTTCATTAATTCGTCATGAAAATTAAACTGCAAGCCAGTTAATGTAAATCTGGCTCATCTTACAGTCGCAACACAGAAGATCGTATCATGCAAGGCACAAGAAACTATGTACTTCGTGAGCGTCTGCATAGGGATCAGAACTCTACACTTACATACTATGTCGCAATCACTTATATCTTCATCGGCACAGACTGACGCTAGTAGTCATGCGATGTTAAAAAAGGTCAGAATAAAAATATTTCCTAGCAGCACAGCCACAGCTATATTTACAAGCAGCAAAATCAAAACACTTCTCCATTGCCTACTCAAAGATCGTTTCCATCCTTGTGGTTCAAAATGTAAAACAAAACATTATCCAGTTTATGGAAAGACTTGTAGTGTTTGCGGAACGCGGAATCATTTCCCAATTTTTGCAGGCAGCCCAGAAAACAAAAAGAACCGCGAAAACATATTCGAGTTTCCACAACTGACTCAACTAATTCAAATATTGCTTTAACAACTAGTAAAAGAGACTGGTTACAGCAAATTAGTATTAAGAAATACTCAGTTACTTTCAAACTGGTACTGATGCATAATTAAAAGGTTTACCTTTTCCTATATCTAAAAATTTATTGAAAAGTCATTTCTTCATACAGCATCAATAAATGTTTACTGATGATATTTTGCCAGTTTTTGCTGAATATATCCTTAAATACATATTAGTTTGACAAAATAAATTTATAATTTAAACAGAGATGTGTTGCAACTAAAGAGAGTAAAGTTCATTATCCTCATCTATAGCCACAATGCATGCTTGGTGAGCGAGCAATGGGAACGCCAGAAATCCATGTTAGCTAAAGCTGAGTTAGTACTCATTGAAAATTAGCTTCTGTAATATTGTTGCTTTTTTACGGGTTCGTGGATTTGGAGTGATTAACGAGAACACTTGATGAAACATGAAAACACAATTTATTTGCCAGTATTACTCAGGACAGTTCCAAAATCACGTTTACTGTCGTCGAAAAACTACGACAACAAGCTGACATAATCAGCAACACAGCCTTCAGGCTATCAGGCTATAAGGGGAAGAAAACGTCACCGCAAAGTAGAGTACAGCTCTCGACTCGGTTCGTTCGTCTAGGAACTCACCGTCTCATGGCCTTCTCCTCGCTACCACTTCCGATGCACATTCTCGATGCACCAACAAGAGACTAGACTACTACTCCGCATACAGGCAGGGATCATATAGCTTTTGGCCTGCCTTAGAAAACATTCTGGGCCAAACCGGTAAGAATTCGTTGTAAAATGTTCTCTATCTGTCTACGGCATATCGTCAATTTTGTCGCCAAATGGGCGATTTTGCGCCAAATTTGGCAGCCCTAAACCTGCTTTGCAGGAAAGCTATCTTGCCGCAGTTGGACATTTCGTTACAATATTTAACTAGTATTTAACTTACTCCGCAAACTGACAGGGTTAGTATTTTTAAAATTTTAACTAACCTTGTCAGTCCTCATCAATTTAACTATACAGAATGACGTAGTTTTTAATAACATTTTTAGTTAAATTTGATCTTTACTTGTGTTATTGAAATTTAGACTTCTGTTCAAGGCGAAACTGAAAATTCATAAGGACAAAAGAAATGTAAAGAGGCATACTGAGATACCTAAATACATTTAATTTCATAGGATAAATTAAAATCTCTTATTAAAATTGAAAATTAAAGTAGTTTCAATTTTGCCATAAAAACTGATTTCTATAAAAGTAGTCTCTTAAAGAAAAATATCTTTTACTTCTTTTTAGATCACTGAATACTAAAATCATCTTGCAAGAGGAAAAGCGAAATAAATTTAGAAGAAATCCTTCATGTGTAGTTCAAATATTTTCACTCACAAAGATAAACAGAAGGAACAACAAACGAGCATTCCGTCTTCAAGATGCCTTGTCCAATTATTGGACCATTTGTTCAATCCGCTCAAATGGTTCTGTAATAACATTTATGCCCAGTAATCTTTTCTTAATCAGATCATTTCCAGCGGCTTTCACTTTCGACGGTCTGAGATATCTGCTTCGATCTAAAGCATTTGGAGATTGGATAGCGTATGGCTGATAAGAAATTGAAGATTGTTACGTAGTACAAAACTCTAGTATTCGGTAAAATCTGGATACTCAAAACTAGATTTAAAGGAATAAAAAATGAAGGAAACATATTAATGTTAAGGTTTATAAACATTTGTATCTAATTTAGGTTTTGTGGTGTATTTAAGGTTACATATTGTTTCTATGTATTTGTTTAGTAAATTTTATGTAATTATTTTTATTGTATACTTTTGTTTAAATCTTTTAAAAAGCATTAATTTCCATTATGCTTCCTCTCTTCCTCCATTACTTCCATTCCTGCCTTACTTAGTGCAGTGAACTGTGCAGTTTTTATTCTGCGTCCATCAACATTTGGATTGCAAACAATAGCTCAGGCGGAACTTGAGATACACACAATAATCTTCTTAATAACTATTAAAGAGAAATTTGCTGCAGAGCCGTCAAGCTTTGACAATTTCTTGCCAAACGTAGCCCATTCTTAAAATATCCGAAATCAATCCGAAAAAACGCGCCGACAATTTTTCTCGAAATTACTAGAAAGCTAACCTTATGCCTTAAAATCATACGGTTGTAAATTTAAATACAACGGTTTTCATAGAAACACACGGTTACCAGTTTTATTTCTTTTAACGGCAGATCTAAATAACTTCCTGTGATAATTTCTCATAGCAAGGCACAGATAAATATGAAAACGATTACTACTTCTAAGTAAGAAAGATTGAGCAAAATAAAATCTAACTTTTTACACGACTTCCGTCAAGTAAACTTGCAATATATAAAATATTCATAAAGGTTTAATGAATTAAAAATTAGCGTGTCTTCAATTAGCGTAAAACTCTTTTCCATATTTTCATTTACAACTTTTACCTAATCTAAACAGGCAGAGGCACATTCATTGTCAAATGCTGATTTTTCGAAAATGGAACTATTAATTATTAAAGAAGGTAGCTTAGTTTAAAGGAAAATTAAAGAAACTTTATCGCTGAGCTTAATTTATAGAAAACCGTACCATCACGTGAGTTTTAAATGTCAGATGATTATTTCCTTTTTTAAAAGTCTAAGTAATATTATTAATGTAAGTGCAGAATTTAGTCATACCACCACTGCTAAAGTTCAAAGATTTAAGAAGATTAATCCTGCTTATAAGAACTGGAAAACGTTCCCTTAATTATATAAATATATTAGTTAATTTTATTACATATTTTATGTATAATATTACAATTTAATTAGGGGAATACACCGCACGGATTTAATCCCAGAGCTTTAAGAAAATGATAAGGAAGAAGTTCTTTTATAATGGGGCTTTAAGCCTTCATATTCAGAAATCCAGTTACCGAAGCAATTCATGAATTAAAATGACATGTTCATTTACGTCGTTATTGGATTCACAGATAAGTCTTCGAATCATCACTATTGATTACGCTTTCATTACTGTCTGATAATTAATAAAAATAAAATGTCTCGTTACAATAGACAAATGTAGAACGCTTTTACCCTTACTTTCATTGAAATGTATTGATTAGATAGCTAACATTGTTTACTATGCGAAGAAACACACCCTCGACAATAAACAAAGGGAACGTAGAAAAGTAATAAA
The DNA here is from genome assembly GCA_000611955.2 of Stegodyphus mimosarum. Lineage (NCBI taxonomy): Eukaryota > Metazoa > Arthropoda > Arachnida > Araneae > Eresidae > Stegodyphus > Stegodyphus mimosarum. The sequence goes on along the minus strand of KK112292.1, from coordinate 40,193 downwards.
CGAATCAAGGGATTAACATTTCTTCCAATTGGGAGATTTATACTACAGCTTTTTGAAAGGGAGAGGTGAACTTTTTTGTTTATGTTTTATAAACAAATATTCCTATTGGTCTTTAAATAAAAAATTTAAAATAAAAAAAATTAAATTCGGAAAAAAGCGGAATAATTCAGATTTTAGCGTCGCATCATAAGATCTGTTAGACTTTTCATGTTCTTCTTGAGCTCATAGTTTGAAATAACATTTTTTCTTTTTTAAATGTTATTATTAAACATCATTTTCTTCGTACTTACGTCTCCTAAATTCAAAGCAAAATCCCAAAGTGTTTCGCAACAGCATATCTTTAGTATTCCTTTTACAGTACTAAATCATACATTTCAATTTTAAGGCCCGAGGTTCTATTCTTCTTGAACATTACTTTTGCTTCGTTGTCCGTTTTACTTTCCAAATAACTAGCCGCTGGAGTGGTCAGCCGCCTAAATCAGTTAACTAAAAAGAGACAAATATATAACACTTCGAATAAATCCAGTTACTGTAATTTCATGGGTCCAGCTTGTAATTAATAAAGGACATAGAAATTTAAGTTCGTTGCTTTCAAATTGCTTTGTTTGTTTATTAATAACGGACGGCTTAAATTTTAAAAAAAAATCAATGAAAAAAACCTGAAGTAAAATCAAGGAAAATCTGAAAGATTACAGATTTTATATTACGCCCAATAGGGCATTTTTTTAACATTTGGTGTGTTACCTCTATTTATTAAATATCATCGCACTTAAGACACATAAAATTCAATTCAATAACAATATCATAAAATATTTCAAAACATCATATATTTAGGATTTATGATACACAGTCTTGCGTGCTGCAGATAAAAATGTTTGGTGGCAACATATGAAAAGTGATACGGATACATAAGTGAGGTTTGAGACTAGAGGATTATACTGAAGGGCGATGAACTTGTTCTGGGCGGTAGGAGCGGTGGGCATGTTCTGGACGGTAGAGGGTGGTGAGCATGTTTTGGCATTCGAACTTAATTTTAAAGCTCCCAAAGCATTTATTAAATCTATTATCCGGTTTGCATCATTTGTAACAGCAATAAAACGAACTTAGGCAACTGCTCCTCGGAATGCTGAGGCAAATTTGTGTTCTAAGTAGGCTGTCCTTGAAGAACTCGACACTACGGTTTTTATCCCAAACCAGAACAAGTGCAGGCGTCAGGTATTTTCGCGCGTTATTAAGCCTCCTTTTAATATGAATGTTGGATTTGATCCGTGTTTCTTGTGTTGCTTTTCGTTTGCTTCATTTCATTTTTTCCCCTCAGCTTCGATTTACTTTCACGGTTTATTTCGTAAGTCCCTTAGGTAATTGCGCTTATTGTTTTCTGTATCGTGATCCTGAATTATTAATTTTGAGAAATAGTTATTTGTCCCATATCATATTTTACTGCCGTCAACGATGTTGTTTAATAGAAAGAAATGTCGTCAATACAGTTCAATGTACTTGAAGTTTGGATTCGTTATTTCGTCGTCGAACTTGTAACTGCCCATGTGTTTACTTTGTAGCAAAGTGTTAACGAGGCAATAAAGCCCTCTCATTTACAGGAGCATCTACAAGAAATTCATCCTGACGCACAAAATAAAGATTTGTCGTCTTTTCACGACCATCAGGGACACATTCCTGAAAGCAACATCTGCTTCAGGCTTACTAGTAGCGTCACCAAAACAATGCGAAAATGGTTTGATAACCTATTAATATCTCTCTTCCAAATTAATTGCTATATCGGGGAAAACTCCTACCATCGGAGAAGAGTTGATATTATCGGTGGTCCAGGAAGTTTAGAAGCGGTTTAACACCATCCAGCTGCATCGAATATTATACAAAATGCCCTATTAAGCAATTATACATTGCGACGGCGAATTGAGGAGATGGGTGAAGATATTAAAGCTTCCTTAGGCAAACTTTCTAAAACTCACCGAATTTTCTGTTCAGGTTCATGAAGCAACCCCGCGAAGTTCTAATAAGGCCAAGTACCAATGTTAACGTACGTCCGGTTTGTGAAGGAAGGAAAAATTATTCAAGAGGTACTTTTTGCAAAAGGATTGATTACATATATTAAAAGTGAATCTATTTTTAATACTGTTAAAGATTATTTTAAAGAGAAAATATTTCTCTTGCGAACTTGTCTATTGCCCCCGATGGAGCTCCTGCAATGGTGGGTCGTCATCGTGGGTTCATCGCCCTTTTGGGGAAAGAGGACCAAGCATTTTAGCTGCCTATGAATCACTGCGTGATTCACAGACAGCATTTAGCTGCAAAATACCTCAGCGAACGTTTGCACCAGTCGTTACAATATGTCATCTCTGTTGTAAACAAAATTCGCGGTAATGCTCTCAACGATCGATTATTCGGACAGCTATGTAAGGGTAATGATGAAGAATTCAAACGCTTGCTTTTACATACCGAGTTTCGCTGGCTTTCCAAAGACACCTGCCTCAATAGGTTCTGGAATCTTTTCGACTCCGTACTTGAGTTCCTCAAAGAGAAAGATGTATCTCTGAAAAAACGATTGCTGCAATTTAAGATTGATGTTGCTCACATGACCGATTTATTGGCACAGTTCAGTGGAATTAATTTGGAGTTTCAAGGAGAAGAGCTCAATTTGATCACAACAAAATTTGTTATTTCTTCCTTCCTAAAAAAACTCACCTTGTGGAAGCAGAATTTTAGTCTGAACGTATTAAGCTAGTTTCCGATGTTGTCGGATCTGCATAAAAGCAGTGAAATCTTGTTCGATGAAACACAAGTTTACTGTCAACACTGTAAGTCTTCGCACAAGAACTTTGCTGAGCGTTTTGAGGATATTTTGTCCCTGGATGTCCCTCAATGGATCATGAACTCTTTTATGAAAGAAAGCAGAGGTTCAGATACAGGAGAAACCAGTCGAACTTTCAACTGATGAAACTTTGAAAGCCAGCTTCTAGAATACTTATCGCCTCACAGAGTTTTGGCTTCAAATTAGCATCAATCGCCTCTACCCAGGATTGTGGACTATCGTCAAAAAACTTTCTTTCCCTTCAGTGCTTTGACTGATCTAATTACAAGAGAAGTCGAACCCAAATCGTGAAAATAGGGAACTTCATCTTTCTAAAAATATTGAATCGAATGTTCAGAAACCAGCTCTGAAACATCAAGCATAAACATCCTACTAATCATATTTGACTTTTTCCTCGATATTGCTTGTTAAGTGTATTATTTCTGTTCTTTTTTTAATTATGTAATTAAGAAAACAGGATTTTTTAACCATGAAAGAGAGTTTAAGAATTTTTTTGGTATTAGTCATTTCAGTTTTAACCAAAGGAATGTAATTACATTCCAGGACACAACTATCAGGTTTTATATGCATAGGATCAATGTTTAAAAAATAAATTCTGCATAAATCTTTTCAAGCATTTTGCGATATCAATTTACCATCACAATTTATTATAGTAATAACTAGCTTCAGACGTAATATTAACACTACAGTGTTAACAACTCAGATAAAGGACAGCCAAAAAAGAATGCGCAAATACTTCAAATTTTCTGCATTCAATAGAAAATACTCCCAATACTGCTGTTCTTGAAATTAGAATTTTTATGATACTTGTATTTGCGCAAAATGATCTCGAAGCACAGCGAGAATTTATGGAGCTGGACTGCTAGAGGATATAAAAGGCGTATTAAGGAATAAGGGCACCCGCATGTATTTATTTCATCCTTTTGATATCGTTAAAGGAAATGACTAAATATACTCGTAAAAAGGTTAATCTTTTTGTCTGCCTAGATAGAAAAATAGATGAAGTGAATTCTTTTGTCTAAAGCTGTGGATATCTTTTAAAAAAACTGTTCTATAATTAGAACATTTATATAACATTTCTTAGAGAGCGTTATTTGCCAGATTGATTTGATATTACATAGAATAAGGTTTAAATTTTTATGCTATAAGATTTATTTTAAATAATCGTTACTTTTTATGCTTTTTATACTATTTATTTCTTCCATCAGCATTACGAAAATGCGAATTAGGTCGAGTTTAAATAGCTCGTGACAAAATAGTTTGGGAGAGTGCTGTGGCAACAAGGCTGTATAGCTATTTATCATGAAATGGCAAATAGCTGACTTGGGCACTGTTGAATGGCTTTAAAAGATTAAGATTCTGAGATTTCGTAAGTAGAGAAAATTACTAATTGTTGACCTTTAGTTGCATTAAAAGACTTATTCTAAATGAACATTTCTACTGTCTTTTAACTCTCTTTTTTATCACTGATACTCTCGATACCTATTCTGTGTTTGAGTTAGATTTTGATTAATGAGAAGAACTAAATTTCGTCCGAGCAGGGACGCTTAAACAAGTTTAATTAGGGAGCTAATACAGTTTAATCCTAAAATATAAAATTTAAAATCTATAATTATTAGATGTGTTTCCTCTGATACGTCCAAATTTATTTTAAACAATGAACGAATTTCCCAGAACTAAGCTATGAAGAAATTGGAGTTCTCTATATTGCCGCGTTATAAGGCGCGAACCCTTTGCAAAGTATTTACTAAATTATGGCGGTTGATTTATATTGGATTTCAAAGTAACTTACAAATAAATATTCACAGAAATGAAACTGTATAATAAGTTTTCTTTTCTTGTACTGCCTCTCTGAGTTGTGTGATGGAAAAACTGTCCCACGGGTAATGGGGAGGTAAAGAGTTTGAATCCCTGCCAAAGCGTAGAGGAATTTCCATGTTTCTTGCTTCAAAATAAAAACTGATGACTATAAAATTGTAGGTTAAATAATTCGGAAAATAATACTTCTATTTTATTTTATCGTTATATGTGTTAAGCGAATTTGTATCTGACTCGGAAGTTACTAGCATTTTTGCTTCAGACAGGTCAGGATGAATATCATCGTCGTTCTCCATTTAAACACTAGCATCATTGTTATTCTCCAGATAGATAATATTTCAGTTCTGTTCAGAGAATTGTTCTGTAAACGTAATTGCTATTAGTCTGAACCGAGCAAAATATGTAATCCTTTACGGTAACAGCATGTTTCACTATGAAGCGGAAATGAGGTATTTCAGTCTTAAAATCCGTAGCACTACTGAGGAGGGGGGATGCGTCAAATGATGCACTTACCTCAAAAGAGGAAGAACTGGAAAAGAGAAATTCAATGACGCCAAAAGTTCCACTTTCTTTCTCAGTGCTCTTGATTCTATTTTTGAACAAATGCCGATGGTGCATTGGCATTTATCCTTCACTCGACTGACAGGTCTAGCTAAGTTAGAAGATAGATTATTCACATTTTTGATGATACATATAGCTTGATCTATAGATCGATTTTAAATTCGACTTATATGTGAGTTTTGGACGAATTTTTGCAGCAAACACTTACCGCTTGGATTATATACGGTGGACCGGCTTATATTCGGAAGTGTGTTATAAACATATGCATTTCTTTCTAAAATTTATAATTTTAATTTTTGATTTAAATTTTAGAACTGGAAATCTCCTTTTTATATAAGGCAACTGAATGGTTATTATTAGGTTGTTGGGATTTACTCTTTTAGGTAGCACACACAATTCAAGACTTTGGAATAGACGTAAATAACTTACTGCTATGTCTAGTTAATCACAGAAACGTTAGAAGAGTGTAAAAGCCCCTTTCATTCAGAAGCTCAAACAATTAAGCAGAAAGCAGTTCTTATTCTTACAAAATCAGGCAGAATTTATGGCGTAAATAAAAAACGTAAAGGACTCAATATTAAACCAAATTTAAGTCTTAAACTAGCTAAAGGCTATGGAAGAATAATAGTCGCAAGTTGGCTCGAACATACACCAGCGTGGCAAGCACTATTGGCAAGAATAAGGTTACTCTGCAGACATAATGTAAACTTATAAATTCAATTAATAACGTGGCCATCATCAGGCGGAACACGTTCTGTCTAAGCAACCTAAAAACCTCTCTTTTAAATACTATTACGTGCTACCTCATTTAAGTATGCGCGAACTAAAATTAGCGTTCTGGTAGGAAAGTGGAAAGGGAAAAGTGACAGTGAATATACGTGACATAAAATAACTAATAAGTTAAAATAAATTAATACTTTACAAGTTATAATTCAAATTTGAATTGGATAAACCTTGTGAAATGTTACGCTAATTAATCCTGTATTAAGCATGCAAAAGATTTAGATAATGTATAAAAAATGAATAAAACTAAAATTACGAACTGAAAACTTCATATTACAGTTTAGTATCTTGAAAGGTTTATCATTAAAGATTTTAAAATGTAATATAATTAAAGAAATTTTAAAGCGTGAAAATTTTATAGATATTATTTTATTCATTTAAAAAATATATCTAATCTGATCGTAAATTAAATACATAGAATCTAAAGGGGAAAAATGTAGTCGCTTTGAAAACCTTGCATTTTAAATGTACTGTTCAAAATCGGAAAAATGGATTAAAAAAACCAGAAAGCTTTTAGATTTTGCATTACGCCCAAAGGAACTTTTTTAACGTTTTCTGTTTTACCTTTGTTTATTAATATCATGTTCTTTGCACTTAAACCATAAAAGCCAATTCAACAGCGATATCGCAAAATGATTTTAAAATGAGCATATTTTTAGAAATTCCGATACACAGTCTCGCGCGCTGGAGATAAAAATGCTGTTATTCTTCCGTACAGTGTTGCCATTCTTCGCTTTGAAATCGTTGAGTTTGTTTATAAAGAATTCTTTAATGTGTTACAAAATATGAAATCGATAATAGAACAAATTCCAAATTACGTCTTCTAGATGGCCATATTCGGTGGAAGGTTACGTTATTCAACAATTTATGGCCCTCGGTACCTTTGTTTTATCACAATGCGAGAAACATACATATATTTATGCAGATTCTTCATTATTTAATTTCTTTAAATATAATGCAGGGGCTGTAATATTTGGTGGCACCAGTTTGAAAAGTGTATCAAAGCAAAAAGTGAATCGGCGCAAAATGGCAGAACGAAATTAATAGCACTTCTGGGCTAACGCCCTTTGTGTTAAAAAAATCCTATGTTTGTTATTTTGTCGTAAATTAATGCCACATGGAGTTTTGACTATCATTTAATACAGAAAAGGCTGATTTATTTAAATATTGCATATTAATATGATTGGACCCACTAACCCCAAGGCTGGCAACAGATATTTCCCTCAGGTTGGAATACTATATAATTTACCAGATACGAAATCTTCTTACACACCACTGTGAGGTAGCTAAGTGATGTAACTTTACAGGCAAAAGTAATTTTTGCATTATGAATAATAAATTATTAAAATTATGAGAGCCAATAATAGGTAATATTAATTCTAGCTATGCTTAATTAACTTTCTGATACTTAAATATTTTTAAAATCATCGAAATGTGACATAAAGAAATAAAGCAAGCCAATGCGACTGGCTGCTAGTTGGCTGGATGTGAAATTTTCACAAAATTCAGATTTATGTAGATGTGCAATATTTGTGTAGTGTAATAAAACGGTAATTTGAGTACGGTGTAATAAAACGGTAATTTACCTATGCAAATTTAGTTCATAAATTATCAAATAATTGCTTGTAACGGTGACATAAAATTTTTCTAATTTTGATCACCTTATTCCCAGAATAGAGAAACGTTTAACCAAATAAAACTGATTTATTGTTATAGTCATTCGGTTTACAAGACCAGAGTGTTTCAAATTTGACCAACTAGCGAAAGACATAAAGCATTTTCTTATGCAACATTAAGAAATGTTATGTTAAAAAGCATTGAATATTGCTTAGGTGGAAAATGAAAATGAAATCCTTGTTCCATTATAAATTTTTATTATTTCGTTTGAACACAAATTTCGTTTTACAGATATTAATTTTTTAACCGCACTAATTTATATGCATTTATTGACTGGAACATGCTTGCAATCGTTATTGAAAATATTCAGTTCTGATTTTGTAGATGTTTCCTCTAAACGCATTTCACATTAAGTATTCGGTATATATTTATCGCTACAAAATATTAAAAATTATTTTTACACTGCAGATAAGTAAACTCTAATGTAAATAACCTGATAAATGATAATGATTTACTTTCCCTTCTTTCCGTTAAAACTGTATACTTATAATGATTTCATCATAAAAAGATCTGTTTCGTATTATTTCAGATAACGGTAAAAATGGATGTACGTATTTGCGTCACACAGAGCATGAAAGTTTTCTTCAACTTTTTCTTACTTGCTGAACACTCAGAGTACTTTTATAATAGTTGTATCATAAAAAAGATCTGTTTCATATCATTTCAGTTAACAGTAGGAATGGATGCACATATTTAGGTTCATACAGGGCATGCAATTTTATTTCAATTTTTTTTTTGCTTGCGGAAGCCTCAAGAGACATTTATAAAACCTCGGGGATCCTTGGAACAGAGTTTAAAATCCAAGTGATTGCATTTGAAACTTTGTGAATTCCGTTGTTTTTCTGTTAACGCATGAATATGTTATGAATGTAACTCATTTCAGAATTTATTATAATTTATGAAGAAGTTTACTTCCGTTTTCTTTGAAGTTTCTGAGAGGAAAGTACTTCTAAGAGAAAGACTTAAAGAAACTGGAAATAGTCTCGTCCCCAATGTCATTTATTTGCTCTTTATTTGCAAAGGGAAACATGGATTTCAGTGTTTGTTTTCGGTAGACTTACGTAGAAGATGTTACACTGACGCACGAAGGCGAACTAAAACCAGCTCAACTTCGGATGGAAACTGAATAAATATTTTCTTCTCTGGTTAGCGGAAGTTTCTTCGAGAAGGTGAAGGTAGCGAAAAGGCGATCGATTCCATCACGAAGGAATGTATTCTGAATGACGCAAATGTAAATAGTTGTTCCACCGAGAAGATTAAACACGATTTCGAATAATAACATACGTTTCATATGCTGTCTGAGGCAAGGCATTCACATTGCTGTTAATTTATAATATTTATTGAGTTTGAGAATGAATTCACCTTTCCGTTAAACGAGAAATTAAATTGTCAGTGATTGTTTTAACTTTGCGTTACGTAACTACGTTTTATGAACATAACTGATTACATTCTTCTCTGAAATAGCATTTTACAAGCGAACTAGTGAAACAATGCAGAGCTGCCTTGGATAATTAAGTCTTTTCTTCCTTAAATTATTGAGAAAGTATCCTTGTGTTTCTAATTTATAAAAGCAAGTTTTTCTTGTAATAAATGATATTAATACTAAGCCCAGTAGCTCCGGAGGATATACAAACACTGGTATTTCGACATAGGCTCGGCTTTTTTCGAACGAGGTTATTATATGGGAGGTTTTGTGCTGTGTAAAGTAAGTACCATTATATTATTTGATTACAGCAAAGCGCATGAGAGCTATTCGCTTTAACAGAGGGAAGACTTCGTAGAGAAAAATTGTAAGAGAAACTCTCTCGTATTCATCTTACACATGGGGAAAACGGAAAACTCGCATGCAGGTTCCTCACCGGCCAGACTTTGAATCCTGGTTTTAGATACCAGTGTTCATCAATTCAGGATATCGTCAACAAATGCATCCCTTCGCTGTGGTAAAAGACTCCAGTGTGCTGTTCTTAAATCGGCAACTGTTATTTTAAAAGATCTTTCATATATGCGACTTTAAAATTCATACCTTGAATTTATGGAGATAAATGATAAAAACTGAAGAATCGTTAGGTTTATTTCGGAGCACAAAACGTAAAAGACACTGTTTTTTACCAGGTTTCGAAACCTGGAACTTCTGACTACTCCGCGGATGCCGATTACCATGTGGATGGTTCGAACTGTATTCTGCAGGCAGCGGTAAGGAGAGAGATGATACCTGATATTCTCCATCACTTAAAGGGAGACTGGAAGGGAGACTATATGGCATGGGACTACATACTAGTGTCATAGGACGGGCTAGCCTGTCTTTAGGCTTTAGGCCTGAAAGACTTAGAATTCGTAACTTACGCACCTCAAACTAAGAAGTCGTTCAGCATGTTTAGGCTTGTGCAAGGACCATCCCAAGGTGATTGTTGCATGGGAGAGAGTTCTTCTCATCAAATCGGATTCCGCAACCACACCTTGTAATCTTCGTTTAATCGATGTTCTGTAGCTCTCGTGTCGTATCGGGTCTTTAACTTCTGGGTCGTTAAGTTGACTCGCTCTCGTGAAAAACTGCGGATCATATCAAACCGTGCCTGGAAGTCATGGATGTTCTCCTCAGGTGATGAAGACGCATCCGGGGGCGGCCAATCAGGAGATTAGAAGGTAGTCGAAGGTCATGACCGAGGAGCATCTGCGATGGGGAGTAGTCGGTAGTTTCTTGAACAGCATTGCGATATTCCAGTACTAACAGTGGTAACTTCTTGTGTCAGTCCTTTTCGTTTCTGATTTTGGAAACCATCAGCGAGAGGTTATTAAGTATGGTTCGAACAAACCTCTTTACCATGCAGTCTGACTGGAGATATAAAAATGTCGTGTGAGCTTTTTCGATGGGGAGCAGTTTGAAGTGTTCTTCAATTACAGCCGAGATCAAATTTTTTCCTTAATCGGAATCTAATTAAAGATGCCCTCCGGACCTGAAAATCCAGTGGTGTACCATTACTACTGCTACCCTGACAGCCTCCTGATAAGGAATAGAGTAGGTTTCACTAGTAGGTAATCAATGACAGCGAGGATGTATTTGTTGCCTTCAGCAGCTCGTGGCAGAGGTCCTAGGATGTTAAAGGCGATACATTCAGTAGAAGTTCCTACATTATAATGTCGTAGCCTTCCTGGGCTTCGGTGCTTTTCAACCCGTACAATCATCGCTTGATTGGTACCACTGTTGCAAGTCACCCCTTACATTATTCAAATAGACGCGCTTTCGAACTCTATGCGAAGTCTTCATTATTCCGAAACGGCCTTCTGTAGGACAACTGTGTAAATCTTTAATCAATTCTTTAATGTGAAGAGTTATTAACTTCAGCCGAGCTAAAATGTCTTCGTTTATAGGAGCGTAAGTGAAGAGGCATTTCGAACCCGGAAATCCAATTATGTATCATTATCTATTACTTACGACGTTACAGCTAAGCTCCGCTATGTTTGTTTGGTTCTTTCCGGCCCGCAGGCATTGCAAAACGCTCTCGAAATCTATGGAAAGTCGTCATTATTCTAAAGCGGCTTCTTGGATGACTACCATGTAATTCTTTAAGAACGTCCGGAATCAGGGATCCTGGAAATATCAACTGTCATTTTAATGCCTTTTTATCACCTGATATGAACTTCCGGTACAAGACGCCGTTTCAACTATGCCGTGAGCCTCAGACAGCTCAATATTGCTTTTTTTGTACGACTATAGATCGAAATGTCCTATTAAGTAGGTTTTCTTTTTAAAACCTCCATTAATTCAGCTCTAGGTTTAATGTCGCTGTTATCCAACTGGTCTTTTCTGACTTCATCTTCACTGCATGTGTCTGGGTCAGACGATGTTGGATTCGTAACTTGAGTACGACCGGATTAAGCAGAACGTATTTCGCTTCCCCCATTGAATAATTCCAGCAGCCTTCTGGGCAGGATATTATAGAAAAGGCGTCATAATTTCCACTCGTGATCCTTCCGATGATAGATAGTTATGTCTTCAGATACAGAAGGCAGTTTGGTTTCTTAAAGTCCAAGGGAAAATTATATTTCCTTAGAAAGTCCAATCCGAATATGCAAGAATGTGTAATATCCGCCATATATGCCGTGTAACGGTAGGCGGCACTTCCAAAAAGTGATACTTATGGTTAGCTTTTCAATTAGCATTTTATCACTAGAAACTCAGATGAGTTTATCTTTAAACTGTTGAGCTAAGTCTTTCCAAATGATGGTAACACTGACTCCAGAGTCGGTGGTCATATTACAAGGAACTCCACCGATATGTTTCATGCTGAACAGTCCATTACAGCTGCCACTCATTGGAAAAATCTGAAGCGCTTTAAAATGGGACTTATCATTATCTGGCAAACTCTCCTACGAGATAGTCGCTAATTAGTTTCATTCTTTCATGCTCAGAGCGATCTTAGCTTTCGTGTCCAGGGGTGTTCCGCAGTTTCTTCGTACGTGGCCCTCAGCACCAAAGCTCCAGTACTTTAGGGTAGGTTTCTTGTCACTAATATTCCGTCTCAAGGCATTTACCGTTTTGGTTAAATCGTCTATACGAGCAGTTCTTTGATCCGCTGTCTCTGGACTTGAGCAGCTTTGATTGGCTGGTACTCTCTACGAGTTGCGCGCTGGGCTACATCGAATTTTCTGGCGTAGACTGCATCGCCTCTTAAATGCTTGACATCCACCAGTCACAGATCTTTCTGTATTTCAGGATCAAGTATGGCGTCAAGATGTATTGCAATGAGAGAATTTGTTTGTTTCTGTTGAGCACTCCCAAGAGGTGAGATAAACATTCAATATTTGTGTATCTTCATGGAGTTTTCCGTGGGCTTCTATTGACTAGATTTTGATTGAAGTCTGCTATAATCTTCTAAACACTTCTTCCCAAAGCGCAGGTCCAGTGCACCGGGTAGTGCTTCCAAGTCTAGCCTCTGGTTTTCTTGAAGAGTTTGAAGGATATCCCTGCATCTGTTCTCAAAGAAGCGGCGAGATGACAGACTTTAGATTGGGAATCCCAGCTATTCGCGTCCGGCACTACAGAAAATTGTATCATGTACACTTACTAGGAGGTTTTCCCATCGTATGTGCATACGTTTAGAGAGAGACGAGAAGGCATGGGTAAAAAACTTAAAAGCTTTAGAACTGCTTCCTGCTGTCGCTATGCTTTAAGGTGGCATCTCCTTTGGCGACGGCAGCACAAACCCTATCTTCAACGTATTGTTTGATTCGTTCTTTTACGGCTGAAACTCTTTCTTCACTTTCTCCAACTTTGCTTCAAACATGCCTATTCTCTCTTCCATAGCTTCACGTTTGCTTACCATTATGGAAGTAATTTCTCTTTTCATTTCCTCTGGATATTCTTCAATCTTTTCGTGAACTGGTTTGACGGCCCCTTCCGTCTTTCCTTTACTCGCCTTCATCTCTTTTTGACCTGCTTTTGTTTCTTCTTTAACAGCTTTCCTCTCTTTTTTAACCGATTCTTGTCCTGCTTTCATCTTTTCTTTGACGGAGTTGACAGCCCCTTCTATGTTTTCTTGGAATGCAGCAAAGGTAGTCACCAGCTGTCTCACCGACATTCAATCCCACTTCATACACCAGAAAAATTTGCTTGCGTACAGGTTCGTTATAGATTGAATGCACACAGATCGAATGATAGATTGGTAAAGTTTCTTTTATCAAAGGAAACCTTTCGGCGTTCTGGAACATTAAAAAAATTACTAGTATAAATCTTCACAGAATGCAGTCATTACTGACTCTTCAAATTACCAAGAATGTTAAACACAATGCAATGTAAAGCGCAGCTAAATAGAAAAAATAGAGAAGCTAAACCAGATATAGTACTCAGAACTCACGCTTAGCTAACAGCTAACAACAACTACAAAGAGCAGACGCTCTCTTCAGCTTTATATAGTTTCCACCCGGTCGCCGTGATATTTCTACTACATTCTGATTCTCGAAATTACTGGAAGGTAATATGAGGGCCGAATTACGGTTATAGTTATTACAGTGACTAAACAACTTTTTTTTTCAATTACAACATTTATTACAATGATACAAGGACCGGACCAAAATGTAGCCAAATGGTGTCCAGTCTGGCGACTCTTGGCTTCACTAATTTCGGCGACAAAAATTATTCTCCAGAACTTTTGCTAACTTGGCGATATCTCTCCAAATTACGAATATAACCATTTACTCAACATTTAATAATATTTTGCAATGGAGTTTGTAGACTGACTAGTACAGGTTCCTAATGGTACTTCAGAATTTTCATACAGTAATTATGCTGCTCAAAGTATTGGGATCATTTGTATATTTCTAGCTTATTATCATTTTTTTGTCCAGGTTTCGACAAACCGTAGATTCCCCGCTGGGATGACGCACAATTCTATTGGGTTGGAATCTATCTCAGAGGCTAGCTCACTCGTTCAATGCTGAAAGCTACGGAACTCTTAAGATTGGTTCTGTTATTACGCCATTTGAGCAAGAAGACATTCAACAATTTATTGAAAAAAATAACAGAGCAAAGTAAATTAATCAACTTCTAATAGCTCAGAAAGAAAACAAAGATAATACATATTCTCCTTACATAACAGAAATATCTCAAATTATAGATAACACTCACAGAGTAAACTCTGAATTTACTATTCGCTCATTTAGCTCTTTGAACTGAACTAAGACTTTTAAATAAATGGCAGACTAGTTCTCGGAATTTTATTTATACAAAGCAACCCGATCTTCAAAAATCTTCTGGTAAAACTATTCTAAGGTATTCGAGAAGGAGTTTATGGAAACTTGTCCATATATTCGCGAATATATCCGTTAAGGCCCTTCCAGTAAGGTATATGCTTGTATATCGGCTTCTAATTGAGATTTTTTCAGAATTTAAATGTTGTTAGGTTCACAATTACGAGCTCTAAAACTATAAATGAAATATGCGCTTAAATACAATTCATTACGTGATCACAAATTCTGTTAAAAAGTAATAATATACCTAAATTATTACATAGAACGCAAAAAATAAACAAATAAATTAAAACAATAGCATAAATTTTTAATAATGCGCAGATACCAAATCAAATTACAACAGTATAAGTAACAATAATTGCTTTATACAATTGCTATACGAGGGGAGGGAGAGAGACCAAAAAATGCGTGCGCGAGCAACCGCCTTGTTGCGCGCGCACGCGTCGTAGTTACGAGTTGTGCTGTTAGGTGGCGTTAGCTGGCGGTCTTCCGTGAGTGTTAGTTAGTTGGCGTCAGTCTGAGTTAAGTGGCTTGTTTGTGGTGTTCTTTTGTGCCCGTATTTGTTTCAAACCCTTTGGTGATTAGTGAGATGGCTGACTACAAGGAACAGAGAGTGTGTGTAAAATATTGCTTTCTGTTAGGGAAAACTTCATCCGAGACTGCTGAAATGCTGCAGCAAGCATTTAATAACGATGCTTTGGGAAAATCGCAGGTTTACGAGTGGTTTTGTTTTTTCAAATCCGGCAACACATCAAGTGAAGACATGCCATGCCCAGGGCGTCCTTTGACAGGAAGAAAATACGGACACATTGCCAAAATCAAACGTCCAATTGATGAAGATTGTCAAAAGACCATTGACCAACTTTCTGAGGAAACAAACATGTCATGGAACACGGTCCAGCGAATTTTAACCGAAAGTTTGCACATGAGACGGGTATCTTCAAAATTTGTTCATCGCTTTCTCAGAGATGGCCAAAGAGAAAGCCGCGTGAATGTTTGCCGCGACTTGAAGAGTGAAGTTTAGATCTATTCCAATTTTCTTACAGATTTATGACTGGGGATGAGTCTTTGTGCTACGGGTACAATCCAGAATCAAAGGAAGCATGGAGACAGTGGAAAAGTCCAAATTCACCACTTCCCAAGAAAGCACGTCAAGTGCGATTCATTGTGAAAACAATGTTGATTTTTTTAATGTGAATGGCATTGTCCACAAAGAGCTTGTTCCGCCAGGACAAACAGTGAATCAACATTTTTTACCTGGATCTGTTACGAAGATTACGAGAGAGTGTGGGAAGAAAACGACCCGAAATATGGAGAAATGGAAATGCAGCCCACACAGTTTTGACGGTCCGACAGGTTTTGATAAACAAAAACATGGTGCTTGTGCCTCATCGACCCTACTCACTCGATCTGGCTACTTTGGACTTTTTATTGTTTCCGAGGATGAAAAGAAGTCTGAAAGGAAAGCGATTCAGTGAGGTGGATGAAATCGAAGAAAACACGCTAATGGCTTTGAACAGTATCCTACCTCAAGAGTTTCAGCTCTATTTTCAGCAGTGGCAAAAATGTTGGGACAAGTGCATTAATTCACATAGACAATACTTTGAAGGGGACTAATGTAGAGTTTAATAAAAATGCAAAATAAAAAATAAATAAATTCCTGTTATTTTTGGCTCCCCCTCTCGTATGTCTTAGCATTGCTACATTATTAGTAACTGCTATTCAAAAGTTACGCTAAGTAAGCACGTCAGGTTTATAAATCGCTATTATTAAATAATGAAGAATTAGTATGTATGTTCCTCACATTGTGGAAACCGGCAGCAGCTTTAACTACCTAATTTTAAATACACATAGTGCTCAATCTGAATAAGAGCATCTCAAAGCTCGAATTTTGAATTTTGAATTTCGAATTTGTTTTTTTTAGTATTTCGTACGAATTTAATGAATTTTTATTAGCGAACTTAATGATTTAAAAGTGAGCAGTGGCAAGAGTATTCGAAATAAAATATGTTTATATCCATTACCCCAAATAAAATGCAACACATTTTTTTTTAAAGTTTAATCAACAAATTCAGTTATTTAAAAACAATCTGTTGCGAATGCCTGATAATAAAGTACTTTTATTCTCTGTGTGGCAGACTTTCAGTTAAGCATAAAATAATTTTTATCACACTTAATTTGTCTCTTAGTAACAAAGTAAGTGATTTAAAAGCAGTAAACGCAGGTTTGAGAATATGTTTTCTAGTTTTTCGAAAAACGCATTTAAATCATAAGATTTAAAATACTAAATATTTTTAGGAAATTACAGTAACTGGCATCCTTAAAACACTTTATATTTCCTTTTGTTATAATTATTATAGGCAGCTGACTGACTGCCCAAGCTTAGAAAATAGATGTCCCATGGGTCTAATTAGAAAAAAAGAAAACAAAACCTGCCCAGCTGAATGCTAGTTTGTAGAACCACAATTTCGAAGCAGAGACGGAAAGAAACGTGCACTGCTCTTTCTAGGACTCGAACTGCGAACCTTCTAATCGATAGCCAGATATATTTCCCAATTACACAATTAAGAAACTTGAAAAGGAGAAATAAAATACCTTACAAGTTGATCTCGTGCTCCGAAAGTGGTATTCGTAAAAGCGCTGAAATTGTTTGCATACCTTACTTCAAATTTCATTGATAAAATAAATATTATCTCCCATGCGTTATACCTAAATTTATTCTTATGAAGAACCAGTGATGTAGGATTCCTTGCCGAAGAAATTTATAACTTTTGAGTTTCGGGAATACTGGAAACGAAACAAAGGATTTCCAAATCCATCGTAAGTAAAGACAGAAAATAGCTCCGAAATTGTCCACTCATCTTCCGTTTTAAATTTGATAAATGATTATCTTAGATTTCTATCTAGAAAAGCGTTTCTGTTCTTGGATACATTTATTTGAGCTCTTAAAAGTTTCATATTCGAACGACAATGAGAATAAATTTATTTTTTTTACTTCTTATATTCATGGGAGACTGGGATTCCTTTCTTTGCATGAAATGTTATTGTGGAAATTATGAATTTCATGTCTAAACACTGATTGTTTCCAATTAAAAATTATTAATAGTGAAATAATTACATTGGAGTACTTAATAAAATGTTGTGCTCAAAGAATCGTAAATGAAATCTTTCAGAGAATATTTAGACATCTTAATTCCTAATATTGTATAATCAATTGATTTCGTAATTTCTAGCTTTACATTCTGCAATCACAATGCACTACATTCATAATAACATTCAACGAAATTTTGCTTTAAGCAGGTAATTTGCAAGCCCTTATTCGAATTTCTGTTTTAAACTTTCTTCAAACGAGTATACATAGTTTAATACTATTTTAATACTATTCTTCTATAGGATTTTCTGTTCGAAAATGAAAATACAAGTTCTTGCTCAGCTCTAAAATTAAAATTCTTCTAGAGGGAACTTTAATTCAATTTTACAGCAAAAGATTTAATTCTGTGCATTGGCAGCCGTAAATATTTTTGTAATGAGAAGAGAAATATTTGTGTGAGTTTTCATATTTTTCACATTTTGTAGTTTGTCATTAGAGACGATTTTAATAAAAGTTCCCTCAATCCCCCCCCTGCTATCAAGTAACTTATCATCCACCTGTTCTGGCATGTGTTGCTACTGTAGCAATAATTCATTCCATACATTGATGACTTAGCCATTATAAAAACTAATGCGTTGGCGGTTATTGGTGGCCATGCGATTGACGATTCCTTTTATTTCATTTAGTTATAATAAAATATCTAAATTTAAAGCATTTATCCGAATCAATGATTATTGTTGAAACACCAAAAGCATAAATTAGCGATGAGTAACATTTAGATCATCAGTGATTAATACCTATGTCGCTGGGTGCAATTTTACTTTTAGAATTTATTCAAATTAATTCAAATATTCCACACTCATAACCTGTGGACTGACTGATAGTTATTCGGATATTATTGATGACTAACCACCATAATGTATATTCGTGTGTACCATTTCCATTTAACTTTAAACGCATCTTGCTGAATTTAAGCACCACTTATTATGTAACAATATATTGGCTTCATTAATTGGATTGGACTGGATTATTCAACAAATCTTAGTTGACTAGAATTCAACTGGATGTCTTAAAGGATGATGGAAGCGCTTAGTTTCGCGGAAATTAGCAACGTGTAAGAAATTGCATAATCCTAGTTCCCTGGGACCGGATGGGATCAGGGTAACATTTTTATTTTGGAAATAATCTAATTTCTGGGTGATGAAATTCTGATTTCTATGTAATTCTGTTACAATAAATGCCTTAATTTATGCTAGTTTCCTAAACTGTGACAACATTTTTAGAGTTTTATTTATTCCAAAGTTTAATGGGGCGACCAAACCTATATGTTTATTAACATTTTGTGCAAAATTTGGGATAAACAAATAGGCTGTACTACTTTTCATTACAGAATCTATCTAAAAACAGTACCGGATTTACGTCAGTCCGCTCCATGGAAAATGCTGTTTATAATAATGGCAAAATTTTTAGCTCACAAAAATCTGAATTCAACGTGGATGTGGTCTCATTCGATGTATCGGGAGCCTTTGATTCTATTAGATGGACATATTTGCTGTCCACCCTTAGAGATTTTAGAACAACCAAAAATATTTATAGAAGCTTTAGAAATTTATAGAATTTATAGAAAATATTTATAGAACTATAGAAACACGTATGTCTTGACAACAAATTGAAAGAAAGTTTTAAACACTTTCTATCAGCACTTACAAACAACTTCTGTAACCCTTCATAAAACTGGCTTCTTATAAGACTGCCTTTTTTGAATATTTCTTGACATGAAAGCGGAATTGGCTGTGACCTAACATACTTTCATACTTCCATCTACCTCTGCATCGAATTTCATCCTCTTCAATTCTGATTGGCTTCCGGAAATTAGCATTTTCCTTTCCGTGCTTAACTTTTGGAAGTGAGTGTATATACAGACTCATTATCTGGTTTGGAAGCACTACTAGATGCTAACAACACTAAAATTTTGGTCTCATATATAAAAGACCTCGTAAGAGTTGAAAAAATACATTAAGTGAAAATGAACTGAGTGAAATAGCTTCATTGCTAAAACCAAGATGTCGCCATGTTCGTGTTACAGGCAACGAGAGGGCCGACATACGACAACGAGAGTGCCAGAGAGGTGCTATGGGTAATGCTGGGGATGCTTTCGATATTCAAGCATCCAAAAGAATTTTGATTGGTAAATTCAAGGATTTCTATTATGATTGCTGCAAAGAGAAATGGAACATTTCGGGAAAAAGGAAAAATTGTTTGTTGAACTTCGAAGTAATTAAAAATATGAGAATGATATATGATTTTGAGTGCAATCAAATAATTACTGAACGCAGGCGCTTCTCGGAGTACCTGAAAAGATTTCATATGCAAAATGATAGTGTTTGTAATTTTTGCAGGCTAAAGGCAATGCAAAAAATTTCGTCGAAGACTGATTATTATTGCGACATGTTAGGGAAAAATGGTAACATAAAGGAATTCTATTGCCCCAGGAAGGAGTATAGATTTGCAAAAGATTTGTTGAACTTTACAAATGGCAATAGATCAATATTGGGAATTTTTGATTTGCTGTTTTTAACTGTATTTTTGTTTGAAACTGTGTTGGGTGTGCTGCTTTAAACGTGAGGCTGATTACTATTGGCCAGACGAATTGTATCACCATCATACATTACCACTTATAAAGTATAGCTACTAAAGTGAGGCGGTGATGATTAACGTCCCTAGTGATTAATAGCGTTTCATTTAACAAAGAACATTGACCAACATCCTTGACGATCATGTGTGTGCTTCAATTCAATTTTAACATAATAATTCGTGCAAATTTACTTCACTTACCGGCACATATGACCTATGCTTTGACTCAAGGTGTCCTTCAACCTATGAAACGGGAACATGCGCTTCGAAGTTATTTTAATGATAAAATATATCTAAATCTATGTCACTGCTCCATACACTCGGTTATAGATTGGTTGCCAGTTAGTGGCCTTCAAACTATAGGTCGAAAGTGACAAATAGTCTTGAAAAATACTGGTAGACTCAAGTTTAATTTTAATTTCAAATTAGTATACCTGTATACTACACTGTCCAAAACAGGTGGTTCAGCTTTTATCCTTCAATTTAAATTAGGGTTGCCTTGACATTATCTTTGTCTTGGTAACAAATACCTTGATTTATCAGTGCGTGCGGCCAGGTGATCTACAGACGTGACTGTGTATCGGTCCTTGTCAAATTTGCCTCAGGTGGATGTCAGTTTGTACGGCACTGGTAATGGCAACATACGAATGAGGTGAAATTCTTCTGGCCGATATTAATCGACCTCATGGTTGACGTAGCACATTCAACATACATACACACACACACAGAAATTAGAAATCTGAAATTCAAAAATCAATAATTATTAACAAATATTAAACTCCAATAAAATATACAAGGTTCCCCATACTCTCCTGTTATCATTCATACAAACTCGTAAGCTCCTTGAAAAAATAAAAGTCTTTCTCGTGGCAACAGAATTCTTTGCGTTGCCGTGTTTTTCATACCTCAGAAATGCACATTCTTCAACGGAATGTCGTGCATTGTTTTCAGCATTATAAAAATTACAAATATTGTTATTTTGTAAATTAAATCTTTTCAGGTGCGTCTGGAAGCAGCCGTATCTACTAATTATTTGATTATAATTAGTATTGCATATCTTTCTCATATTTTGTAAAACTTCAAAACTCGACAACAAATTTTCATTCTTTCCTGAACAATCATAATAAAAATCATTGATTTTACCAATAGAAATACGCTGACGCCCGAACATCGAACGTATACATAGCAGCTCCTTTCACTTGCACGTCGGCTCTCTAAAAACACCAATATGGGTTTACACCCGGTTTAATTTCTTTTCATGTACTTTTTCAACTCTTGCAAGAAAATCTTTGATATAAAAGACCAAAATATTACTATTATCAGCATCTGCCAGAGCTTTCAAACCTGAAATGAAGTCTGTATGTGTGTACATACAGACTTCATTCATTATTATGAATTATTATACGAAACTTCATTATTATACGTGTTTTTACAGTCACTTTCTTATCAATTATTAAAGTGCAAATATGACAGTAAGAAATTCGGTTTGACAAACTATATTTTAATATTCATGTCTAATCTGGCAGAAGTCTGTTTCTTTACGATACGAATAAACCACATATACTGCACCACTTCCATTGTCAAATCCGGAACCTATGTAAATATATCCAGTTTTCCTATGCTTACATTTGGTGACATTTCACTCCTTTTCTTAATGCAGGATGTGAGGTTCATGTTGAGAACAGAATATGCGATAAAATCTCCTTAAGTAATAAAATCAATAGTTTGCTGAAGTAATTTGGGTTTATCACAGTAACAATAATAAAATATCATAAAGGAAGCATATCGGCCAAAATACAAACGACTTCTATAGAAACTGTTTCAAAAACATCTGACAGGAAGATGTAGCCAGGGTCGTTGTACTGTATCTAATTTATTTCTGATACGCTGCATTCATAGGGCTCTGGAACCCAAAGCCCTAACACCAAATAATGTAATGGGAAAAATAACTGCTTTATGAAACAGGGTTTTGGTATCATTTGATTCACTTTTAATTCAAAAACTACTTAAATTTACTCCATTACTCTTGACCTACGGGTTCATCACTATTGACTATGAACTTGTAAGTCACTAGCAAACAAAAGCCTTGAAAAGTGTACTTCGATTTAATTTTAATTTATGTCTTTTTAAATTTAATTCATTATCACACATCAACTGCTCATGAATTGACCATAACTGACCTTCACTCATAGCTTACCAGTGAGCAATAGCATTGAGTCTCAATATTTTATCTGGACTAAATTTTACTTTTAAAACCTCTTTTTATTTGTTCAACTGCTCCTTACCTATGTTATGAGAATTGTTGTGCATGATACTCAATTTAACTAGCTTTAATAAGGCAAATTTTATTAGTGCCACAGGTTTTATAACTCGTACATAACTGTTCGAGTTTTAAATTTTAAAATCTTCTTTCACGCATAACTATTTCTTTAATTTTTTGAACTGTTTTAAGGATTAACACTTTTTCGATAATACACAGAATTTTCTTCAAAGTTCAGGTTCTTAATGAAATACGTTGAAAGAAATATACCCAAGGAATAGTTGTTTTCAGTAATTGAAACTGACATCCCCATAAGATGAAAAAACTTATTACCAACTGTTGGAAATATTTGTTGCAAGCACTGTGTACAAGAGATTATTTGGAATAAATTTGCAACTACGTCTTGAATAATAAAGTCTTTTATTCATTAAATAAGCACAAATGTTTCCATCTGGCGGTCAATAATTTATGAAGAAATAGCATCACAGCAAATTTTTCTTCTGTACAGTGGCTGCTATTTTTAATAATGAAATTTAAATATAAGATTTTTATGCTGCAGATCAATAATCTATGAAACACGCAAAATAGTAAGTCTAGTATTATTGCTTTGCCTAAAATGCTTTGGAGTGTAAATTCTTTACCGATATGCATATATCAGTACCATTTTGTTTACAGTTATGGATTTTATGCTTGTCCTTTTTTTATTTTATTTTTTTCTTTATTTATTTTTAATTGTGAACACAAACTTAAACAACATACACTTTGAGGTGCTAGAATGCAATATAAAGTTTCCATTTTCGTTTCTTCTCCCTTAAAAATATAATTAAATAAATGTTAATGTTTTATAAATATGTAGGCATTATATGATTACAAATACAGTGAAGATATTAGACGGGTAATAAAATTTCGATTCAGGACAACAACATTTTAATTTGCTTAATTATACAAAATTAGTTATCCTAACAACTTAAAAGCGACTTGTGAAGATCTAAGTTTATAAATGATTAAGAGTTTGGAGTTTCGGCATTTAAGACACAAAGAGCTCATTAGTCATTTAGGATTATAAAGGTTTTAAATGAGGCAAAGGTTGAATTATCTCTCATTTCGCAGAAATCCAATCTAGTCGAAAAATCGTGACATAAATATATTGAACAATAAAATACATTTAAAATGCTTACGAGATCTTTTATTTTATCATGACATGAATTCCCGTGATACTTTTGAAGAATTTTAACAAATTCTCTAATGTTTCACAAATATGAATTTTTCCGCGAATGTCGAATTGGTTCCTTTATTTAGTCTAAAAGCGAGATTACTCTCAAAATGGGATTTCGCGTTGTTTCACTATAAAAGAGGTATCACTTTTCAAATTGTTCCGATCAAATATTACTTCCCTGTAATATTTTAAAAGAAATTGAACAATGAAGTATTTGCATGTATGCATGTATATGTTACTCACATTGCGAAAGTGACAATAGATTCTTTCAGATTTAATCTGGAAGGATACTGAGTGTTAAACTAAGAACATTTAAAAGAAATAAACACAATTCATAGCAATAATTTTTCCAAAATAATTATTTCTAATGGGATTGTTTCAAAGAAACATGTATTAAAATTATGAGATGTCTAATTAGAAATATTAAATATTTTAAAGAAATTACACTATTTGTACCCTTTAAAATCATTATATAATCTTTCATTTTTAAGGTAACTATTTTTGACAGCTGGGCGTGCGAGCGGCTAGTTTATAAAGAAATAAGATAGTGAACAGAAACCTATGTATGACAATCTCTAACACTTTATAGGGAAATCTAAAGATACGCTGTTTTTAAATATTTTATGATTGTTTTGTTGAATTGAGTTCTATATGACGTAAACGGGAAGAAGGTGATATTTAATAAAGTTAGCACACAAAAAGTCTGAGAAAAGTCGTATTGTCACCTGTGTGGCCGTCAAGGCTCTTGCCAACGAAAGGCGCAATTTTGCACGCCTTGCCACGATGAATTTCGTAAGCTTTTTCTGATGTTACTGTCAGATTAGTGAGGTAAGGCACCACAACAATGCACAAAAAGTTAATTAAAAAAATGCAGGAAGTGTTTTCTGAGCTATCTGACTGAGTGGAGGACTACGTTATTCAAAACGTGATGTTCCTAGGCAGCGTCGTTTGTTTCACAATCAGAGAGAGATGCATGCATTTATACAGATTCATCATTGTTTAGTTTCTTTAAAAGTAATAATACGTGCCGATAATGTTTGATGGCAGCAATTTGAAAAGTTGTTTGCCGTTTATAGTGAACCAGCGAAAAATCCTATTTAGAGACTAACAGCCCCTTTTGGGCTGATAAAATTGTTGGACACGTCAGTGAAAAAGGAACATACATAAAAACTAAAATTTAAAAGCTATGAACATGCATGAAAGCTAAAATTATAAAGCTATATTAAATCCTAAAACATGGGTTTTGGAAATTTCATTAACAACACATTAAACATGATTTCAGAGATTAAATTCCAAAACATGATGTCAGAAGATGATCGCGATTACCCCGTAAATCGACCCTGTACATAAAGCGAATATTAGAAGTCGCGGAAAATAAAATTTATTAATATTATTCATTATAAAATATAATCAATAAATATTTATACTTAAATTATAACGATGGGATGAAAACTATATTGTATACAAAAGAAGTTTAGAGGAAAATTAGGTAGCTTATAACAGTTAACGGGAAAATGCTAATTGTTAAGGAAACAGAATTCGACCATTCGAGATACATTGCCTGCGAGCACATTATCCGCCAAGTAAAGTAAGTCTTCTTTGATTGATGAAGAAAGCCATTCTTGACGAAAAGTAGTAAGATATGTGAGCTATTTCAAACTGCTGAAATATTTCATCATTACTGGACGTGACATTATCTTTTATCCATACACATCATAACTGCACGTGTAGTCTAGCACACTTAAGATCCTGTACATTCAAAAATCGTATTAAAAAACATTGTTTCCTAATGCATTCTCAAAGTAAATTTTCACTAATAAAATTATTTTACTTTATTATTATGATGCATAATTTTGCTATTGTAAAGAAAATGTTTCTGTAGGAAGACCTGAGACTTATCAGTATTCTCTTGCTGAATTCTGACAGGAGACGGACACAGGTGTAACTTCTTTTGAATCCTGTTAGTATGTTTGGAAAATTTTTTATTAAAGTTTTATATGTATATTCTGTATCATAATTTGTTGCTAGAGATTGCATATCTTTGATTTTTCATCTGAGTATTTTCATGGTTAAAATAATGCAAAGCACATTATCTCAACTTTCATGTTGTAAAATGCATAACAGCTGGGAAAAATTTTTTAAAATACATTAAGATAGTCGTAAAATAACTTTCCAGCATACATTTTATAAAGATAAAAGTGTTAAATCTATAATCAAATTATTCCAATAGAAAAATAGTTAAAACTCTTTACATAAAGGAAATTGTTTTTCAATGAGTTCCGGAAACAAGTCTTTACAGTTAGCTTAATATCGAACCTAGGTTTGAGTACAATAAACCGTTGTCAAATGGAGGAGTTTTGTCATTAATACAATTCGCGTACGGCAAAACCGCTTTCCACTAAGTCTACTTTCTATGGGAAAATATATTAGGTATGATTTCGATTATGAAATTGTAACCTCCTCCCCCCATTGGCAGGCACATAGTCGACTTAGGCTTGGCCACTTTGTTATGGAAGCACCTAACATGTAAGTCATCGTTATCTCCTATGAAAGAACAGACAATTACAGTCATGCCTTGTCCGGGATTGGAAGTCGAACCTTTTGGTATCGCAGTAGGCTCCCCTAATCACTAAATAATCTGTGTGGCAGAAAGTAGAACTTAAACAAACCTAAATATTATTGGAATTAAAATAAAAAACTAAAAATATATTAATTGAAAGAAATTTGGTTTCTACTGGGTATAATCATTTTTTGAAAAAGCTGATGACTTTGCTTGAGACAGCGACTGACAATACTCTTCAAAAGTTTTGCGGTAAGGAGCTCAGAGATTTTTAGAGCTTCTCATAAATTGTCTTTTCGTTTCTTCATTTGGATCAATTTAGATTGGAAAATCAGGCAGCTGCTCTGCCTCTTTTAAAGGATGACTTTAAATTCTTATAAATTACAGGAACGGTTTCTTCATTATCACTGTTTTCGCTGCCGGCCGGTGCTGTAAAGCCATCCAATTTTCGTTCGCCATTTCTTGATTGATTCATTCACTTCTCTTTCTTTCATATCTAAAAATCTTACATCTTCATTTGCTTGATTAGTAGTTAACATCTGGCTGTCAATATGGGTAGCAGTGGATGGCGTACTCGGCTCGGAAGTGAGATTTCCAGTTTGAGCAAACAGATCTGTTCAGGATATATTTTTCTGTAAGCTTCGCCTACAGAGCTCCATTTATTGCTATCCAGTTGTATGGGTGCTCATTCTACTTGATGAATGAAACATTTTGCGATCGGCTTTCTATGCGCATAGCATAAGAAATTAAGGATTAAGTCACCCATGGGGGTGATGATGGAATTTATATTTATATTAAGATTTTTAGTGATGGTGTTAGGTTTTCATTAATTTAGATAATTTTAGAAGGTAAAAGATTGTTTGAAAATTTCACTTGGTTTATGAAATGGAGAGAGATTCTTTGAGAGACACTTGAAGACTTGGAAGAAGAGGAAACTCCGGAGATGAACGCGGAAGTTGAGAATGATGACAACTCGATTACAAGGAACATACAAGATGTTTGAGAAAATGAAATAAGTCAAGAAGATAAGCATAAGGGATGTAAAGTGAAAGGAAGACAGACGAGAAAAAATGGAATAAAAGATGACTGAATTAGGGAAATAAGACGGTTGAAGCCAGAGGATGAGAAATACAGAACTACGAACTTGAGGTGGTTATGCACTCCACAAAGTAATATTTTGTCAGTTGCAAAGAATTTATATAACGCTGTCGAGAAGATGAGAGTAATGAGAATTAGTAAAGAAATCCAGATAAATTAACAGAAGATTTGTATAAAGTATTGGAATAAATTTTAAAGACTATAGACTCGGACATTATAAAAACATACGAAGAAAGTATCAAAAGTGCAAAAGAGGATATTGGACATGTTCTGAAATTATTGAAAGGTAAAGAAATAAAAAGGAATGAAAATTAATGGAATATGGTTAAATGAGTATGGTCATGATAATGAAAGGGATAAAACTGAAAGAGGGATTATTAAAAATATTAAAACGGGCGGCTGAATTAACGAAACAACCAGTACTGATGTCCCAATATTTCTAATACTGACCCATGAATGAAGTCTGGCTGACTGAATGAAGTCCCAATACTGACGTATTTGAAGAAATTTCAAGTTCCATTAGACCTAAAGATACTTGAATTAAGATGGTTGCTTCCTTTCAGACACAGAATGGAGAACTTGTGGTTTGATTAAGAGGCAAAGAGGAAACTTGCAAACTTGAAAAAGGTGATTTACGATACGGTTTCCTTGAATAAGGTCGTGTTAACTAGAAGAAGTAAATTTATTAAAGCAAAAATTATCATTTTTATTATGTCTCAAGAGTTAAGAACGACAAAGGCACTAAAAGTTTAAAGCAAGATTACATTTGTATAGAGTAAGACTTTTGTTTCATAATTAAGGAAGAAAAAACTTACTTCCCATGCAGTTTTTCAGGTAAATGAGGAATGTCAAACTCACTTTTTGCAACATGAAGGATTTCTGGTGCGGTGTAAATCCTACTCAACCGGACTTTTTATCCAACTTAAAAGATGTAAGAACTATTAGAAATTTGGACAAAACAAATGATCTTGTAACAACGAAGTTGCTTGCTCCCGATGTTCCCGACCTCATCATGTGAAAGAATGTAAAAGTAGAGATGTTTATTAATTTGTGAAACAGTTAGTTAATGAGAGATTTCAATTGGGTCTTAATGAAAAGTATGATTCGTTTTTCAGGAATTGCTCGATTTTCGAACAAGAAATTAAATAGATTCTGGATCATTTAGATATAGATTTCAGATTTAATATCTCAATGCTTTAATTGGTTTTTTTTAATTTGAATTATCAGTTTTCATACTTTTTGCAATTTTAATGATATTTGGTCATTAGGATGATTTTATGCTTTTCTCCGCCTCGGAAGTTTTTATTTTGTGTTTTATGTTTTCATTGTGAGGCAGAACCAACAAACCTATTTTTATATCTCTGCTTTTTGTGAAATACTTGAACATCAATCTGAATCACTGTGCGCTGGCAGCATGCCAGCTCCAGAAAATAGAAAATATCATTAATCTAGTTCTGGACATAATCTTAATGCAAGAGCAATATTCCATTAAAGGAAAATTGCTTATACCCAAAGTTCATGGAGAACTATTCAACAGGAGAGAAGCCTCTCTCCTATTGCTGCTATTTATAGAGAAATAGGTTTCGCGATTGACTCAGTTGAAGAAGTGATAGTTACTACCACGGATTGGTTTGAAGATGTTTTCCGGAGTATAGTTAGTATTTACTTGTTTCCTGCCCAAGGCCTTAATTTTTATCTTTTGATTTCGGAAAGTTATATTAAAATTTATTCACATTTTAATATTTTGGAGATTTTAATAGAAAATATTTTAGTTGGGGCACCAATCAAGATGACTGGTCGGCATATTCATAAATGATTTTATTAGATGATTCTTACTCTTTATCAGAGCTCTGTTCTGACACCTGTATTGGATATACTGATCTTGCCTTGATTTCTTCGGCGCCTCACACAATTTACATTTTGCCCTTAAGATGCTGGAAATGGAACGTCTAAGCGATCATAGGTACCTCTATCCGAACAGAACAATTTCATTTGGATGATGTTAAATAGAAAAATGGTATCAGTAAGAACTTTTCCAGAATTAATAACTTTGTACACGTATTAAGAGGTATTTATGCAAAATGTTTAGAAACATTGGGGAGATTAGTTATGAAGAATAATTGAATAAATATGTATATGAATTGGAAATTAGTATTGTTAATAAAACGGAGAACTATTTAAATTGAAAATGAGTGGAAGACCAGCAGAAGCTAGTAGACTTCAGAACTCAGTATACAGAATGGGAGAGTCAGGACTCTCAGATAAAGTTATGCAGTAAAGAATATAGATGATGATTTCAGAATCAGTGGGAAAATAAGTTACAAATGTGGGCGTCAGCCGAAAACATCGCGAAGAAAACAATGCAAGGCGAAAACGTTGTGGTACAAAGCACCGTGGGAGAAAAGAAAGTAAAGAGTTTAAAAACATCGTCGTCTAAAATATCGCGGTAAAAAATAAAGTACCTACAATTCATCGCATGATGATAACATCGCACACATACGCTTTAAGGTTTTAAAACCTGAAAAAGCATTTTCGCATTATGATGTTAGAGCTCAATAAGGAAAGAGGGTGAAAATGTTAACGAAACTTTCCTAAACATTTTTAGACTGAATTTTTCACGAAACATTATCAGTAAAACTTTATAAAACTAGATTCATTTATTAATAACCTTTGTTAATTAACTATGTAAATTCAAAATTCTCTTAAGTGCTATAAAGTTGCATTAATTTTCTGCTCATTTTCAATTTTTAAATGCTTAAGTTTCCTTCTTACTTTTTCAGCAGAAATTTATTAGTTCATTCAAAGGTATGAAATATAAAAGTAAAAATAACCCTCTTACCTTCTTGTGTTTCTAGATCAATATTCGAAAATGTACTTACAACTTTTAAAACCTGAAAAACGTGTATACATGATGTTATCGTCATGCAGTGATTCGTAAATACTTTATTTTTTACCACGATATTTTCGACTACCATGTTTTTAAACTGCGAAGTTTTTGAATCACTTTATTTTCGATCACGATATTTTGTACCACGATGCTTTAGAACTGCGATGTTTTCTCTTTACTTTCTTTTCTCCCACGATGTTTTGTACTATGACGTTTTCGCCTAGCGTTGTTTTCTACGCGACGTTTTCGTCTGCGATGTTTTCGGTGAACACCCAAAATTTATAGGTGTTTAATTGAAAGGGTGAAAAAAGACTTTATAATAAATGGCTTTGTTATGAGCGTAGATAATTACGTTTAATTTGTCCTATTTTCAGCTGGAAAAATAAAAACGAATCAGCTCACTTATAGACCCAGCAGATACACTGGGCGTACTAACACTGAAATTATAAAAAATATAATTTTGAGGTATTGGATCTGGACTCTCCTATACGATACAATGAAATTTACAGAAAGCTAGCGGGAAAACCTATAAAGTCATTAGGTAAATTTTGAAAGCAAGAGAGATGAAAATTTAGCAACGCCGTCACCGGGACTCGAACCACGGACCTCTGAAATATGCGCCCAGGGTGCTGACCCCTACACCCCTAAGGCATGCAAAGAAGGTGGGAAAAATACCTTATAAACCTACCATAGAGCAGGCTGCAACCAAAGCAAAATTTTTAAGTTCGGTCCAAGGTTGAAATATACTCTGAAAACCATATGTGTAAAAACAATTCATTATGAAAGAAATCAGTTCATTCTCTCCGAGCAACAATATTCTTTTTATTGCCGAAACTAGAAACACAAACTTTTGGCACTTCAAGTTAGTACGTGTGACGTCATGATTTCAATTTAGTGTAATATAACAACATTTTCTCAATATCAATAAAGGAATTAACGTGGCAATGATATATCGTGTCATTTATACTAACTTGAAACAAAACAGTTGCCAACAGCATCTGTTTATTTAAAATGCAGATATTAACGAACAATTTTTGACATGCAATGACGTCACATGCAGCTGCGTCCTTTTTTCAACGTCAGAGTATGACCTAATATAATAATAACATATTTAATGTTTGGCAATGTTATTTTTATTTCATATTTTGTAAAACTTACAAATTTTTTATTAACAAACCCTACGATTTGACAGCGAGCAGTAGCAACACTTTTTGAAATAGAAGCATTTTTATCTCCAACGCACGAGACAGTTACTAGTCGAAAAAATGAGGACGGATATTAGCGTTTTCAGAGTTTTTAATTAATATCTCCTCTAATTAAAGTCGCACAAGATGAGAATATTCGAAATAATTTCCTAATAATTTTTGGAATCCGAGGGTATCTCTCTCGAAATTCACCTCCCCGTCGTTCTGGAGGAGATAATGCCACAAGGAAAGAAACAAACAAAAGACTTTCTTAAGCCAATTTCCTTCTTAAAATGAATTACTGCTAATGAAGAACTGCACGAATCTACGCTCTGGATACATAAACGGCGTAACGATCAAGAGAATTCTTGTCAAAGGTTAAAGCAAGACCGAAAGAAACCACGTCAAAATAGACCAAAATTCAAGGTAATGTTGACTGTTATCTTCTATTGCTTCACATCGTGTACTCCTATTTTCTGTCCAAAATGCTGACAAGCAACATCATGAACTTCCGTTTTCTGTATACACTGCTAACGAGCAATATTAGTGGAATATTTTGCAAAGTTTCTGTGAAGTAATTCGGAAAATATGACTTGAAATATATCGAGACAATTTGTGAACTTTGCAAGATGAAATCCACTTAATTACAATCTTTTTGTTAGTGGTAAGTTTTGGTCAAACATTAAAAAGGTACAATTTCAAAATTACGCTTTTCTGTTATATCTCACAGTGTAGTATTTATGATTTCCCGCTGCTAAAGGTTCGTATTTAAGGTGCCACTTTAGTCCATTAATGCAATAATGAAAAGTTCGCTGTAAATTCTGAAGAGATCTCACAGAAATAAGCATAAAAATTATTTTAATAATTAAAACCATCGCTGGCATAAATACACTGCAGTTTCTACCATTATTTCAAAGGGTATATAATTTGTCCAATAATATTGAAGCATTTTTATGTGATCATTCCCATTACAATTTGATAACATATTGTAATATTTTAGGTTTGAGGAAATGTGTGTAGCATATTTTGAGTTTTATATAAAATTCTTTATTATAATAAAATAGAGAAATATCTTTTAGAATCTATTATTAGATACATCTGGGACAATGACATTTTGATACAATTAGAATTTTATTGTCATTTAAAAATGCCTTTTTACTAAAATCTAGAAATGAGTAATTCTTCAGCAACACGAAAAACATTGAATTTTGTTTTTTGTTTTGTTTTGAACATAAATATACATAAAAGTAATAAATAGTTTATTTTCGGAAGCAATTTCAACTCAAATTAAGGTCTAAAATACCAAAATGTAGCAGGTAAAAATAATTTCGATAATTAAAACTGCCGCTGAAGTTTTAAAATTAAGATGTTCTCTTAGCCATTTTAATTATATAAACGTATTTCGAGATCACTAGCGAATTATGAATGCGCAATTATATGCATTAATAGAGAATGATTACTTTGAAAGGGAATTTATCCCAGTCTGAATCTCATTAAATTTCCTTAACTCCCACACATGACGCAAAATATATTTTAAGTCCGCTTTAGCAAAAACTAGTTCACAACTTCCAATTATCAGTATAAAAGTTTAATACATAGCCGTCAAGAGTCTTAAGTGGCATTCAAAAGTTCCCCAATTTAAAAAGCTGCATTTTAATTAAAATGTTTACTATATTTTCTTGAATTCTAGCTAAGTTAATCTTCTTAAGTAGTTCAAATTGCTCGCAATTAATTTTGTTGTAAAAAAAACTTATTAGTAGTCTTCGTGTTTCGCAATATGTTCTTTTTTAATCATTAAGGAACAGGTAAGAAATTTCAGTTTTTAAGTTTATATTTTAAAATATGTTTTTTGAATATCTGAGACATACAATTTAGTTTATTGCCAAAAGAATTAAAGTTCCTTCGTGGTACAAAAGTGATAGAGTAATTACGGAAAGGTCTCTCATTTGCTTCTGGTCCTGTCGCATTCAGATGATTTCTTTATAAAAAAGGGGGTTAATATATCAGGATTGAGTGTTCTGTGCATACTTTTGGCGAACATTGTCGTAATAGTGTCAAAGTCCTGGTTTCGAACAGGGAGCTGAATGCAGCTATGTTCTGTGTGAATGGTAGAATAACTGCACAAAAGAAGGGTTTAAAATTACCCTTTTATTAAACCACTATTTACAGCCTCTTCCCAACTCGGAAAGGGATAACAGAAAATAATGACCGCACTTGGATCTAAACTGAACAATCAAATAATTTAAAATAAAGTTGAGTAAAAGATTAAGTAGTCGTTGCTCCAGAGCTTTAAACGCGAGGTTGGCCTCTATTCTAAACAATCAATGGTGCGTAGCAAGACTTGGCTAATACTAACGCACTTAGATTACTTCAATAAGTATTGGAGTAACAGCGCTAAGGCTTAGAATTTAAATACTAGCTACTCAGGCGAACGTCGAACAGAGCCGAAGTGATCTGAGACTAAGAGCTCTCTCACACTGAGAAGTTCCTTGCTAACCTTTAAATACAAAACTTGGCTCCACTTCAAATTAGCATAAAGCTGAATCGCGTGGTCATTCTAAAGGGAAGTTGAAATAAGAGTTCACAGGAAAAAGAAATTAACATAAAACTTTGTTAGTTTAAACTAAAACCTTACAAATATATTTTAGTAAGATTCAGAGGACATCTTATGCCTAAAATGGAAATATTTATTGTTTTAATGTTCGTTCCGAAGGGGTTCGTTTTAAACTGTACATCTCTATAGTGGTTTCCATAATAGAACATCCTTTCGTAAAATTTACAGATGTACTGCTTTCCAATCCCGATTTCTAAAATACATCAATAGCAATACGATTGCGTTTAGAAAGAGTTTCTTTTACTAAGACGTAAAAGTCCAGATTTTAACTGTTAGAAAAAGGGGACATCTTAGAAATATTTTGATAGTTTATAGGGTAAGACTGCTATCGTTGGGCCTGCTCCTTCGTTGAGCCACCTCTATTAATTTCGAGTTACTTAGTAGGCAATACCTGTTGACTGTTTAGTGTACTTGAAAATCGCCATCTTGGTTGGTACTTGTTCCGTGTTCAAACAAGCCTGTTTTACGAAAATGTAAAATTTTGTACTTTTCTTCTAATTTATCAATATAAGGAAAATATAGACATCAGCGAGATGTTAATAGTGTTTTAGTTGTTACTGATAACATTTAAAATTTTATTAAATCAGCGTTATTTGGCTATATTAGCAATGATTGTTTACTTTGTTATAACCAAAATCACGGACGTATTACATACCGCTTGCTAGGTATCTTCATTGAGCTAGCCCGCGTTGCTATGAATGGGCTGTCCAACCATGGAAACCCTAGCGAGGCAAATGTTGTATAACATTTTCAAGTTGAAGAATAAAATGATACTGTATCTGATTTAATAAAAAGGTATCAGGAGTAATTAAGTCTACAATTATATAATGATCGCATTTTCTTTGTAATAAAAATAATTATATTAACAAAATTATTATATATTAATAAAAATAAGATATTAATCTAATTTTAAAAGAAGTATCCCTAATTCGTACTTAAAATTAACATTTTATTAAAAATATCGTAATGAATTTCATTACGTCTTGCTTAATTTATGCTTCTTTGTAGTTTTCATATTACATCTACACAATAAAGAGATTAAGGAGATTAAACTTTCAACAGTGCACGCTTGTTAGAATTTAAAGCAGTTTAGCCAACAAAAGCCAGATATTAAATTTATGATATTACGCTTCATATGTTTGCGATATGATAGTATCTTTGTACTCTTCAGTCCTATCTCTTTGATTTTGGTGTTAACCTGATGAAATCGGCGACTCCTTACATTCGTTTCTTTTTGGTATAATTATGCTCTCACTCCCGCGTCATATAACCCATAGTCTGCAATCCCTTGACGTTTTACTCTCCAAGCCATTGAGCAGTTACTACATCAATTAAATGAAGAAGTTTCTAAGAGACGGAGAAAAGGGAAATAAGAATTCGTGTTGTGTAGCAAATTTTCATGTAACACTTAATTATTTAAGTTTGACTTAAGATTAATTTTCATTATTCTAAATTTATGCTACACAACGTTATTTTATTTAATATCTTGTATTTATATTTGCTTTGGTTTAATTTTAATTAGTGGTTTTGGTACTTTAAGATTTGTACGTCTCTTCCACTGGTTACTCGTAAACGCGTTGAAACAGACAATGGAATTAGGTGCTTTCGTAGGTAATAAACTTGATTTAAAATTACTTAACTTAGGTTGATTCTCATTTAACTTATATCATTGGATGCAGAAAAATTAGCCTTTTAATTTAAGAGTACTTTCAAGTCTCTAGCTTAAACAGTTTTTAAGTTACAGTTAATTATTCAACGAATTTTTGCACTTCGAGTATTTTTTTTGGTTGAGGGGGAAAGGATTGAAAAGCGTCACTTTTGCAGTTGATTTCCAAGCCTTTGCTTAGGAATTTTTGTCCGTTGCCTAGGTTTGCTGGTTTTCCCACGCCTACGTCGAATTCTTGGTTCTTCTTTTGGCGGGCTTGGCGAGATTCGGAATTTTGTTCCAGTTCAACTCCTCGATTTTTGGACGATATTAGCAGGGGTTTGTGTGAGGGGTAGAGTTTCAGTTTATTCACCCTTTTGGCGAGTTTTGGCGATATCTAGTGTCCGGACCTGACAAAAAGCGGGTGCAGGTGGGATTGCGAAGCTGTTGGGACGTTTTCGTTTTTGCATTCGGCTGACAAGAAGATAACTTTCTCGGGCGCCTTGGGCATCTTGTTGCTGCAACAGAAAGGATGAATTTGTTTTTTTAACGGGGGGCTTATGGCTCCTGTCACGTCTTACTCCATGGCTTCGGAAATAGTCCTTCAAAAATGTAAATGAAATAATTCTGCAATAGAAAAGGAAATGAAAGAAAATTATATTTCCATGCTTCAACTACCACAGAAATAATGTCCTTCAAAATGGAAAGTAAATATTTCTTCGTCAATTCTACCATCTGATGAAGACTCAGTCCGCTTCTTCAATTTATAAGAACAGAAAAAATCAATAGCCAAGCAACCTGTGTTCCGACCTGAGTTTCCTGATGGCTCTGAAGTTCGTAATACAGAAGGCTGGATGAAACTTCCAAGTTCCTGCGTACTGGGTATTCTTCGAATGTTCGGTGTCCGCCAAGCTGCCGTCGAACCCCCAAATCTCCAGGTTCACATCTTCCGTCAGTTAAGAAGTTTTTCTTTTTGAACTTTAATGTTAACTTAAATTCTTAAAGATTTTTTTTTCATCCAAAATTCTCTGGTTTAATTATTTCTTGAATTTTTTTAAAGATTCTATTATTATCAGAATTTAACTTTTATTTAAATGTTTGCTGTAAAGAATTTTGAAAGGTAGAAAATTTAAATCTTTAATATTTTTGAAGATTTGCTGATTTAACTGAGATCTGAAGAAATTTGTGAGCAGTCTTAAATTGCTCTAGTTAAAGGTATAATTTTTTTTTCCTCTTATGGTGCAATACTATAGGTACTTAACTCTGTACTTCATTATTTGAATTTTCTCTTGTTCTGGGATAAATAAGGTGTAAGAACCTTACAACTGAAAAATGAAATAGAAAATTTTAATTTGTATCTTAACTCATAAAAATAGTTATTACTTAAACAATAGTATTTGAATTGAAGTGGTTACTGTCTAAGATTGCAGTATTTGTGGAAAATATATAAATGTTTAGCTATTTGTTTTCTAAACTAAATAAGGTAGTTCCCGGGGACTAGTATAATTTTATGTTAGTAAATTTGTTTGATATCAGTGTTTTAAGGAAAGTAATAAACTAAGTTAGTATTATTGATTTTATGTGTTTACTTGAATTTCTGATTACACAACATGGTTTCACCAGTAGCAAGGCTCTTCGGGTTGTTGAAACGAAATTTAAAAGGGTACAAACACAACGCAATTCATATTTGTTTAAACTACTAGTATTTTACAGCTTAGTATATAACATTCGTCACCCAGTTGAATGTAACAAGACTGTTTGGGAAAGCATATAAATAAGCAGCAGGAGTATGGACGGCAATGAACAGTTTTGCTAAAACAGGAGTTTGGCCAATGAACGGAGATGTATTTCTAGACTCTCATTTTGTTGCAGCAGTGCAGTTTGAAACAAATGATATTCCTGTTGTACAAGCTCCTGGCACAAACCTAACTGCACCTACTAGTGGACTGTCACATGACACGCAGGCTTCAGGGAGAAAATCTGTTGTAACCATCAGTGGAAGAGAATCAGAACCGCTTCCAGCTGGTTCCATCGACACTGCCGTCAAAAGTTAAACTTTCCTTTGTGTTAAATCTTTCCGATTCCATCTAAATTCGCAGTTGTAAAAGGGTCAAATAAAGCCCAAAATACAATACTGATAACAAAATTAATACTGATAATAAACAGCCCATACAAGCAGATCCTGGCGGAGGCTGGAAAAAAAAACGAAGAACACGCACTGCTGTGAAAAGACGACTCCAAACTTCTGGACCAGAGAAGACAGTAAAGTCTGAACTTCCTATAGTCTCAGTAAATAGGCCTATCAATTCCAACAAGGATTCATGGTTCTGTGCTAGCTGCGTGATGACTTCAGGAAGACATGACTTAATGTCTATTGTGTAAAGTGTGGGTTCACGAGAAGTGCCCTGGTGTTAGAAAGAGGATCAAAATGTACTATTGGTGAAAAATGCAGTTGAAATCATTAAGAAAGAATAATTGATTCACTCATTTGTGTAAGATTTGTATCCTAATATTAACAGTAGGCTTAATAATTATTTTGTGCTATTTGAAAGTTTTAATGTTATGGTTATTGTTCTTTTTATAGTAGCCAAATTATAAATTAACCTCAAATTCTCATTTTCAATAAATTCTTTCTAATAAACGAAATTCAATGTTATTTCGTAGATTTTCAGAATGATTATAAAGACCAGCTTAAAATCCAACTCCCGATTCCTTATGAATGATGCGAAGCTATCTGTATATTTCAACGCATTTTCGATGGCCTGTGGTAGTTTCTAATTAGCATTTTATATTTATGAATCATGCTCAAAATAGTTTTAAACATTTTATTGACTTGTACTAAGATGATACTGTATTAAAAAGAAAATAGCTACAGGTCCACTCATGGAAAATTCCCTGTTTAATGAAGGCGACCGGTTTCCTTCACTGGGCCAATGGCACCTATTTTTATTTTTCTAATACATACTAAACATTTCATATTTCATAATTATAATGTCTATTATAATGTCTAATTATAATGTAGTATGGAAAGTATTATTTACATTGACATGTACAAAACTGTAAAATTACCAAATTGGCGATTTTAAAGATCATTTTGTAAAAGCTGCCCATCAATAGTACCTGTTTTCAGTTTTTAAATAAATGCAGCGTTAGCTTTCGAGTTGTGACTGGTGGTTTTGTTTTGATGACGTTTTACTAACGGAAATACGATTGGTTAAAGAAATAGAATTCCGTGTATAACTAGTGGACGTAGAGTAATTGTCTGGTAATAAAGCGAATTTAATTTACCATATTTTTCAATTTTTCTTATTCGCCTTTCTTGGGAGTAATTTATTGTCAGGGGAAACATGTTATCCTACCTTCAACAATTTGCATCATAAAGTAAAACAACCTTATCAAAGAAATATTTTTCAAAGTATTCTGTGTATATTAAAATAAGAATTTATGCACAACCCAGTGGGACGACAATTATGTCGTTCTGGGTAATAAAGGTTTAAAAGGATAGATTGCATTGCGAGATAAAAGCCATTATATTGATACATATGCAAAACATTGTAATAAATTACTAGTCTTTTTAATTTAAATACTAAAATATATGACTCTGCTAGACGCAATTTTATTTTGTATTTTTGAATTACGTCATTGAGCGATATTTTACGATATTAAAATAGGGGATAAATTCTCTCTTTACTTTATTTCTTTGTATTTAAAGCAGCCTGTGCGCTTAATGGTTAAAATATTTTCCATAGTTTCGAAACAAATACTTGATATTGGAATTATTTACAAAGTTACAGAACTCAGTTTTTCAAAGCCAAATCCTTTATGATTCTTTATGTTTTCTCTTATGTATTTCAGATAAAGTTATATTATGCGGTTTTATATAGCATACTGGTGCTTTACAAAAGACGTGTACTTCTTTTAAAAAACTTCCTATTTCTTTAGAGTATATCTTTTTTCTTATCGGAGTGTCTGAATATTCGTAAGCAATGGATGTCTAGAATTCAATAATCTTCAAAAGACGTTTTCTTCTACCCCAACACATATACCATAGTGCTATTCAAATTCGTGACATTTATAAAACATACTGTAGTACAACAAACAATATTTTTACCACAAGCTTTTGATCCGATTATAGATGGGACTGACGGCGCTGCCACATTGATTTCATATTACCCATCTTTCTCGAATTATTCAAATAATACATGTACTCTATTTGCTAGTGAAACAGAATTCAAAATATTAGAAAATCTTTCTAAAACCTAGAGAAAGGATGGATATTCAATTTCGAAAGGAAGACATAATTAAATATTTAATATCATTCATGCGCGATGCATTGCTACTTATAATAATTTTAAATTAGCCTGACAAATGTGTCCTTCCGCCCAAAAATTTACAAAACTGCACATAGTAAATTTTGAACACAGTTTCAAATACAAGCAGTATTTGTACAATTAAATGTGCTTATTTAAGTTTTTGCTTTGCTCAGTCACTTCTTGAATTAAACAATTTGAACACCACAAATAAATGTTATGTAGCGATTTTAGTTAGATTAGAATTGTGGATTAATATGCAGTTAATTGCAGTTTAT
>KK112291.1:61424-105872 GCA_000611955.2 Stegodyphus mimosarum | reverse complement strand
TAACAAGAAAAATTTTTAAAAAAGAAAAAATTGCATTTATAAAAAACAAAAAAATGGGAAAAAACATTTTAATTTACTTTTAGAAGTAAAATACATAAGAGGGAAAAGCAAAATGAAAAATGTAGTAACAACTTCTTTAAAATAAAAAGTGAAAAGGAAAAAATTAAACTTGTAAAAATAAATATTACTTTTGTAAAAACCAAAAAAAAAGTTAAACGTAAAAAAAGTTTTTAAAATAAAAAAGTGAAAAGAAAATGTAAAAATAAATTTTTTTCTAAGGATATAAAATTGTGTAAGCAATAATTTGCGACAGTAAAATTTAAGTTAGCAAAAGCAAAATATATAAATTTAATTTAGTAAGTACAAGAAAAAAAAAGGAAAAAGCAAAATGGAAAATGTAGTAACAACTTCTTTAAACTAAAAAAGAAAAAATTAAATCTTGTAAAAACCAAAAAAGTTAATCCTAAAATTTTTTAAAGTAAAAATATGAAAAGGAATAAATTTGGAAAAAATCTTTTGGAAAATATTGAAAATAAAAAAGGAAAAGAAAATGTAAAAATAAATTTCCTTCTACGAATTTAAAATTGTGGAAACATTAATTTGCGACAGTAAAGTTTACATTTGCAAAAGGAAAACGTATAAATTTAATTAAGTAAGAACAAGAAGAAAAAAAAGGAAAACAATGAAAAATATCCTAATAATAAAGAAAAAATTTAAACTGGGGGAAAATCTTATATTTAAAGCAGCACAGAATAAAATAATGGCTTAGGAAGTTGAGGTTTGCACATGCGCTATCTTTCAGCCTAGTGACATCATGCCGGTTTCCTCTGTACAAGGTCAAATGGACAAAGAGGGTGGACAAGGTGGTTAAAGCGCGAGACTCCCATACCAAAGATAGCGAGTTCGAATCTCGGCCGTGGAGTTATTTTAAAAATTCAGGGAAAATGATATTAAATTCATTAAAAATGGATTAAAATATAATGGAATCAATTAAAACTAATTAAAAATAATGACGGATTAAATAATTAAAATAATTAATCAAGTGTTAAATAATTAAAAATAATAAAATAAAATGGATATCATACCAATCACGTGGTTCAAGATACCGTTGCCTTAAACAAAAACAAATAGTGTCGTTGCCACAAAAAATAAAAACTTTGAAAAGTTCGCTGCCCCACCATAAAAACGAAACTTAACATGATTACGTCATCCCATACGTCTACGTCACTTCCGGAAAAATCAAAGATGGCGGATGCCACGCCCCTTTTCTGTGACGTCACTTCCGCCGGCTGAGTACGGGGGCTTACTACTGGCGAGGTTTAATTGCGTAGTTAGAAGGATGACACTACAAGACAAACATAACTGTAAATTTCAAGCATAGATTTATGCCATGATAATACACACCACCACTATGATTGCGCTATGCAGTCCACAATTTTATACAGGTTACATCTTAAACAATGGACAAAATTAGAAAAGTAAACTCTGCGTGGCTAGCGCAATGTGGCACATCGAAAAGAAGCAGAAGAGAATAGCGTAGAGAAAGGGAGTTCAGGTGCAGTTACCCTTGATACCACATTACATTTCAGATCACATGACAGATTAATGTCTAGGTGTTGGGTTCAGATTTCATCGATAAGTGCGCATCAGAACTGCAGGGAGTTTAGTTAGAAAAATTATTGCTGTCTTTTAGAATGAAAACGGAAGTTAAAGGGCTGTTATTAATTTATTATTTGAAAGATAGAGTAGATATTTTATATTTTACATATTCCCCTCTTTTAAGAAGAAAAATGGATGAGTGAGAAAAAGTTTTTTAGAGAGAAAGCTCTAAGACAGTAGCAAATGAACAGCAACAATTTGAAAAATTCAAATCCTGAAATTTTCGCCAAATAATTATCTACATGATTGCAAAATATAAATTTAGAAAATATTTTAGAGACCTATTAAAATTTTCAGTGCAATCGCTTTTGTGTTTTCGAGTCCATATAATTAGACGGTTTGAAGGAAGGCTTTGCAAAGCTTTATACAAAATATCACAGTTGTTAAAATTTTCCACACACATTACTTATTTTGAATAAACACATGAAATTTCAAAAGCTTTCTATTATAGAAGCATTTCCATCTGTTATATAAATCCACTTAAAACTGATCGATGCATATCTTAAGTGGTTAAGGGCTGCTTTGGCAGTTGCTTATAAAGGCCTCCATGGAAAATTTACAAAACTTTTCATTGGATATTTTTTCAAGAACTCGAGGACTTTAAAAAATTATATTTGTGTTAATTTACCATTCAGTTTTATTTAGAGATTATATTGTTGTTGTAGCAATTATAAAGGGTTTGTCTAAGCATTTCATAATCTACATATGAGAAAGTTCATGAACAAAGAAGGGGGCACAGTAAAACCTGAAGGCTATCTCCTTCATGCTTCCTCATATGCTAAACTTTCTCTTGCTTCGCCAACACACTAATGTTTTTTTCGCCCAAAGTGCTGTAGTCTAAAATCTGTGAATATTACATTTCCTCCCCCTCTTCACGTATTTGTCCAAGATAAAACGGCTTTCTCTTTCTTCTGTAAATTTATCTCTTACGTGTCATCTGTGAATTTGCAAGTTTATTTTATTTTGTGATGTGCTGTTGTATTTGCTTGTTTTTTGACTTTGAATATTCTAAATTTTATATTCTCTCCCCCACCCCCAAGTTCACTTTTGTCCCAAATTGGAGATCTTTCCAAAATCATATTACGCTTACATAACGCTGCTTCCAAAGAGAACTAAAATCTTTACTTAACCAGTCACATTTAGCTGTACATATGCACCTGCCTAGTATAAATACTGCTTCGCGAGCTATTATGTCACCTTTTTCTTAACTTCTCCTGCCTGCAAAACATCTTCGCGCTGCTATGCTTAATTGTCCTCCTTTGTTCTTTACGTAAGATGACGTAATATTGTTTTTAACCCGTGTACATTAAAGTTATTGTAATTAACTATGATTTAGAAATATCTTGTCTACAAAATTGATTTGATTCGCAGAAAAATAAATATTGTGAGCCTTCAAATTCAGATTTGCCAGCCTCGCCTTCATGCGTCTACTCAGCATTTATGAGTGACCAGATGTTAAAAGAACCGGTTTCTTCTATCATTGCATCACTTTCAAGTAGCGCGCATTAAAATACCACAATTTATAACAAATTGTGCAGAATTTTCTTGTGAAGAAAGACTACCAATGGATTTCTAGGATAAAGTGATTGCAAAAATAAAATTTAAAAAGCGATTAACTGTGCATATCTACCGAATTGAGTTGCGTTTTTCTACGTCTTCATTAAAGTATGTCAAGGTCGCAGAAGTTATTTAACGTGTGGAGTGAAAATTCCTGGTGATGATACCTGTTAAAGACTTCTAGCTGTGTGCTTGCGCGTATCATCGAATATTCAAGTATGGTGATTCATTTTTTTTAAAGTGTGTTTTCACTGTTTCCGAAAACGTGTGTGGTAATTATTGCAAATTCTTCAGAAAGCAAAAAAATTCTCACTAGTGTGTTTTTAGTGTTTCGGCAAAAAGTTCAAAATTACCTATGCGAACAAGGTCACAAGCTTAATGCCTACAGGAAAAACAGAAATTACTTCCGTAAACATGGACAAATTTCATTGTGCCGTGTTTGATGCTCAAAATTGTGATTTGACAGTAGATAAATATTTTTATTTTACGAGAAAAAATGTAAAAGCAAAAATATTAGCAATAAAGGGAAACCGTTAGTATTTTC
This sequence comes from Stegodyphus mimosarum, assembly GCA_000611955.2. Classification (NCBI taxonomy): domain Eukaryota; kingdom Metazoa; phylum Arthropoda; class Arachnida; order Araneae; family Eresidae; genus Stegodyphus; species Stegodyphus mimosarum. The sequence continues at coordinate 102,112 of KK112291.1, read as the reverse complement.
AGAATGTTTAAGGGGTGAAGCCCTAGCATTCTATGTGCGCGAATTTGTAGATTTGAACTGGCAAATCCTTCCAAATAAGTTCCTGCACTTGAAGAATAATACAGAACTTATCCTTAGAGATTTGCAAATATAAATTTACACATTAGCGCACATAGAATAACAGAGGCGTTGTTGCTACCTCTGTTATTTGTTTCTTTTACCTTCCTCATACCATATAAATTTTAAATGCTCCCACCTTATAATTTTTTCATATAATTATTTTTATATATATAAATGGAGTGCAGTTATTTTTTTTTCATAAATGGAGTGTATAGTGCAATTCAAAAGGCCTGTTGCCTTTAAATAAGGAACGGATGCTTTTATAAGCAAGTACCAAAGCAGCCGTAAACCACTGGTGTTAAACATTAGTCAGCTTTAAGTGGATCTGCCTAACAGATGGAAATGTTGTATTAGAGAAAGATATGTAGTCTTCTGGTTTCGTGTAAAATAAGAAAACGACAAATGTAAAAATAAGAACAAAAAACCATAATTTTAATAATATTGTTATAAAATTTATGATGTTAAAACATAAGTTATAATAATGGAAATTAATTAGGTTTTGAAAATTTTGAAATTTTTTGTGGTTATTCAAAATGAGTAATCTTGTGCAAAACTTTTACAACTGTGATATTGTGTACAAAGCTTTGCAAAGCCTTCCCTTAATCATGTGTACTGTAAAACGCAAATACATTTGGACTAAAAGTCTTAATAGGAGTAATATAAAATATTAAGTGTATACTTTGAAATTATGTAAATAATTATTTTAAAATATTATCAAAGTTTATATTTTGCAATTACGTAAATAATTATTTTGGTCAAAATTTCAGGATCTGTATTTTTCAAATTATTTCTTTTCATTTGCTAATGGTTTAGCACTTTTTTCTCTAAAAAGCTTTTCTCTCATCAAGCCATTTCTTTTTTGAAGGGGGGTATATGTAAAATATAAAATATCTAATATATCTTTCAAACAATAAATTAATAATAACCTTTTAACAACTCCCGTCTTCATTCTAAAAATAACGAAGTAATAATTTCTCTGTGCAATTTTGAAAGAGATTCGTCATCCAAACTCTGTTGCGCACTTATCGATGAAATCTGAACAACTCAACATTTGGACATTAATCTGTCATGGAAGCTGAAATAGAATCTGAAATATAATCCGGTATAAAGGCATAAAGGTATCTAAGTCACTACTCGCCCTCTCTACGCTCTTGTTTTCTGCTGCATTTCTCTGTGTCGCCTTGCCGCTAGCCATGCAGAGTTTATATATATAAATGGAAAGCATTTATATATATAATTTCGTCCATTGTTTAAGATGTAAGATTTTTAAAATTATACCTCACCCACAGAGAAAATGTCCATTATAATGGAATAAAATTATGTTTCCAAACGGCCAAGTCTGGAAGTTTTTTGGTTTATGCAGCCATCTTTCTAACCACGCAGTGAAACCTCTCAACCCCAATCCTTTGCAACTTACTTTCACCAAGTCATATTATTACATACGGTAAAAGTTTACAATTGGGTGCCCCTTGCTTTTTTGGCGATTTTTTTGGCGCCAATATCGGCGCCAGGAAGGCATGGTAAAAGCTTAGAATACTTTGCGTAAACAAAATTGCGAAGGCGGAGCTAAGTGACGCGCAAAAATGGGTGGGACTAAGCTTGTGACGTCACAATGTATTCTCTATAGATATAGAAATACGAAATACGTATAATAAATTGCTTTTATTTCAAATTACCATGATGCAGTAAATTAATTCTACCAATCATTAAAACGGTAAGCATCGTCGATGCCTCTCATACTTATATTTCAAACAGTTTCAGTTTTTTCAAAGATTTTTAAGCTTTAACATTTAAACAAAAAAAAAAGTTTTTTTTTAAATTTAAATTCATATTATGGAACACTTTAATTTTATCATTTTTATAATTGATATTATTATTACTTACTGCTACGTGATGATGCAATCCCTTACATACTAATAAGCAGCCAATCTTCATTTTTTTCTAAAAATTTTAAACTTTACATTTATAAAAAAAGAAAAATATTTTTGTTCCATATCAAAATCATACACAGCTTTCATATCACTGTTTCTTAAATCCCTAAATCAAATCATATTTTCCGTAGGCATACTACATTTCAACAAACTAATAAATAAAAAAAATCTAATTTCTCACAATGAGATAAAATAAGATAAGAAAATAAATACTTCAAATTTCGAGCACTAAGCAATGCTTCACACACATATTATTAATGAATTAATATTATCAAGTGCAATTACGATAGAAAACACTACATATTAAATGATAACGTAAAAGTTATTTATAGGGTCAAAGTTTACACTTTTGGTAGTGTAGGTACAGTAGATTGTTTGGTACAGTAGATTGTCGGATTATCGATATTCATCTTAAATCGAAAAGCGTTATTAACATATCAAAACAAAACAATTTAAAATAAAATTTAAATACAAAAAACGTCTATAATATAATTTACAATTAAAACAGCAATGCACATTTAATACACAAATGATACATTAAACATTGCATATAAAATATGTTACGTTACCGCTCGGCATCACATACAACCTAGCTTTGCCCATGTGCGCACCGATCTGTATTCGCTCGAAAAACACCAAAGAATTGCAGAAACTCGTTGTCCATGTACACATCGATCTATTTTCACTTAAAAAAACATCAGAGAATTGCACAAACTCGGCATCGCGCACTGCCTTGACTTTGTCCATGTACACATCGATCTATTTTCACTTAAAAAAACATCAGAGAATTGCACAAACTCGGCATCGCGCACTGCCTTGACTTTGCCCATGTACACATCGATCTATTTTCACTTAAAAAAACATCAGAGAATTGCACAAACTCGGCATCGCGCACTGCCTTGACATTGTCCATGTACACATCGATCTATTTTCAACTAAAAAAACATCAGAGAATTGCACAAACTCGGCATCGCGCACTGCCTTGACTTTGCCCATGTACACATCGATCTATTTTCACTTAAAAAAACATCAGAGAATTGCACAAACTCGGCATCGCGCACTGCCTTGACTTTGTCCATGTACACATCGATCTATTTTCACTTAAAAAAACATCAGAGAATTGCACAAACTCGGCATCGCGCACTGCCTTGACTTTGCCCATGTACACATCGATCTATTTTCACTTAAAAAAACATCAGAGAAATGCACAAACTCGGCATCGCGCACTGCCTTGTCTTTGCCCATGTACACGTCGTTCTATTTTCACTTAAAAAAACATCAGAGAATTGCACAAACTCGGCATCGCGCACTGCCTTGACATTGTCCATGTACACATCGATCTATTTTCAGTTAAAAAAACATCAGAGAATTGCATAAACTCGGCATCGCGCACTGCCTTGACTTTGCCCATGTACACATCGATCTATTTTCACTTAAAAAAACATCAGAGAATTGCACAAACTCGGCATCGCGCACTGCCTTGACTTTGCCCATGTACACATCGATCTGTTTTCACTTAAAAAAAATCAGAGAATTGCGCAAACTCGGCATCGCGCACTGCCTTGACTTTGCCCATGTACACATCCATCTATTTCAATTAAAAAAAATTCCAGAATTGCACAAACTCGGCATCGCACAACCTTGGCTTTGTCCATGTGCACAGTGATCTCTTTTCACATAAAAAAAGACAGTTGAATAAACTTTTATCATAAAAAATATCTCCCGCAGTAACATTATAAACCTAACATTTCAACTCAGTTAAAATAGAATTTAACATTTCTTCAAAAATGAAGCTACAGTTTAACTACAACTTGCTTTTACAAACAGGCGTAGCCAATATTACGTCATAAAACGCGAATTGAGCTAGATGATGTAGTTTACAATTCGTAAAAAACAGAACTTACCTAGATCGTTACTTCGACATCCTCTTCAGCATCGTCGGAGAACTGTGGCACATACAAATCTTTCACGCAATTTAAAAAGTCCCGGAACGGATCTGCTTCCGTCTGATTCCGGTAGCGCCTCCTCCACATAAATTCCGCAAAATAAGAATCGAAAATATCTTCCGACGATTGCCGGACACTGTGTTTTCGGAACTCCCGCTTTACCTGGCTCCACATACTTTCAATATTGTTAGTGTGGGCACCAGTCATTGGTTCAACAAAGTTCAACGAATGGTTGACAGATAAATGCTGGAAACCTTTACTATTCAAACAATCGTAAGATTTCCAGCAGTCTGAAATAATTGTCGTCCCAGGTAGAATTTTTCGTCTAATAACCTCCAACAAAGTCTCTTTCGATCTATCTTCCACAACCTCAAAAAAACACTTTCCACTCTCTCTTTCAATCCCACCAAACACCCATTTACCATTCACTCGTCTACCTCTATTATACTTTCTCTTACCAAACTTGCTTTCATCAACCTCCACAACCATACCAGGACCTCCAATCATTTCACTCTTTTTCACGCATACATCCATACACACTTCTCTACAAAAATTACGCCAATCAACCACAGTCTTATTCGATTTCACATTCACCTCATTCATAATCAAATTCGTACCAGCTTCATACACCCATAGATACGAAAACATTAAAATCTCAATCATACTCATATTACTCTCTTCAAACCAGGTACCTTTCCTCACTGACCTCTTACAATGATGAGCATTCACACCTTTTTCACGACAAATCCATTCGTAGCCATCCGATCTATCCTTTCTATCGATCAAACGCATATCTTTCATACAAACAGGACAAACATAACGAGAACTAATCAAACTTTCATGCATACACCAATCAATAATAGCTCTCTTACCGTTTTTCTCCAATTAAAAAAAAAACGCATATTAATTTTCCCAGACATACTACTTTGCTGGATGACGGAGAACGATAGCGTAAAATATCAAGCGGGAAACTAAAAGTAAAATGAAATACTTACGCAGTTACAAAAACAAACAATATAATTTACATAAATTACTCCCGCTATCACAAAAATAACCAATAAAATTTACACTTAATTTTACATAAATTACTCACGTAATCACAAAAACAACCAATAAAATTTATATTTAAGAAAGTAACAACGATGACGTCATATAACGTTAAAACAGAGTAACGGTAACCCTAAAGTGACGGCAATGGAAGCAAACCAAGTTAAAACTATCATAATAACCAGAAATGGCGTTTTATCGCCAAAAATTAAACAAAATTTGTCGCCAATCAAAGGGGCACCCAATTCTACACTAGAGCCTTACATACATATATATAATTATAATTAAAGGGAAATAATGCTATTAAAATCCTTATATTTCAAATTAAATTAAAAGAGCTAAGAATTACAATCTGAAGTCTAAATAAATTCCAATTTGTAAATTCGTAATTTTTAAATAACATTAAAGATTTTAAAATTTTAAAACGTTTTATAAAACTTTTTATAGGTATTAAATAATAAATTTATACCGACATGGAAAAATTGCTTTGCCAGTTTGGCAAAGCAAATTTTATCCAATACAATGGCCAATAATATTGGATATGCATAAAATTGTGACAAATATTGATAAAGATAATTAAAGATACATAAAGAAAATTTCTTAAAAATGAACAATTGAAAAAGTAATGGAATAATACCGACTCTTATTCTCCTTTAACTATAATTATGTTTAATTAAATCACTGCCGCCTAGGCGCAGGATTCTTAATAGTCCTTTCTTTTGATTGTACATAGTATATAATTTATTATTAGAAAAGGTTTTTTGATTTATCGTCTCTAGGGAACAGAATTTTAAATAAAGCGATGAGTAAGCGGAATTAATTTTAGTTAGTATTTTAAGTATATGTTATTTAGATTTCTATTGTAGCAAAATGTTTTAAATACTCTTAAAGAATATATACATATATATATGTATATATGTATTTAAATAAGTATAATTCAAATAAATTATTAAACATAATATAAATAAATTATATAAGTAAAATAAATATACTGTAAAGAACATATATGTATTTAATATTTATTTTAGGCAACTGTCTCTCACAAGACAGTCTCATCTTTAAACGTCTAAATCATTCATATTTCTGTCATTTCTGGAGATTTTCTTACCTTTGCTCTAAATGCATTAATAATATTGTATATAAAATTGTAAATGTCTGATGAGGTAAGTATGAAAGGAGTCCCGACAGGTTTGGAAACACGGTTATTCTAATGTTAACTAGACTTGATAACTACTTAAGCCGCAAGAGTTTGCACAAATAAGTACGATAATTTTTTGTATTCTCTCTCACATCAAAGGCGACCGGAGATAGCCCTGACCCCAATCATCCAAATCTAAGATGAGTTTGTGTATTCCATTTCGATCAGGTGACACTGAACTGGCTTAAAGCAGTAAAGTTCTTTTTTAAAGAATAACAATGTTGATGTAGCAAGAATTGTAGAATTTCTGAATGAAACGTATTGATAAAACTGATTTAATACAGAATTTCAAGCCCACATTTATGCATGACTGTGAACAACTTTAAAAATTACTGTTTTTTAGAACATACAGGAATCTATTTAATATGGTACACAGAACATCGACTTTGGACCAAGCATCAGTTGTGGGACTGTACTTTTCACAGATGAGTCCCAATATGATTTTACGATTGATTTGTGACGTACCGATATCTGTAGAGAAGCGGGAATGCTTTACTTGTAACTGAACATCAGTGAATGGGCCGAATATGTCAACGAAGGTTTAATGATCTGGCCAAGCATTATGTTGGACGGGAGCACAGACCTTCATGCTTTTGACAGAGCCTCTGTGACTTAGCGAAGTAGCAGAGGTAGTCATCGTATTTTACCTGAAGAATTTTTAATTTTAAATGCAATCGAACCAAATTATAATCAGCTTTAAGGGACCGAAGGTTTGGTCTGCTGTATCAGGTGATCGATTCTTTCTGATTGGCAGATTTGAATCACCCCAGAAAGTAATATAAAGCGTTGCTCAAAGATTCACGTACCCACACACATATGTACACAGGTATTTTTGAAATTATAGAAGGATTGTATAAGCTTATAGAAAATTTTTAAAACTAAACGCATCTCTCGTGAATTGACAGATGAGCTTTGTGAAAACGTAAATGCATTTTCTCAGTGGGCGAATAGAAATTCACTGAAAATATTAGAATTGGAGATGGTAAGAGATAATGAGGAGAATATTATAGATTTTCTGGGAAAAAATTAAACAACTAATTGATGAAAAAGTAAATTGTTTGAAGTTCTTTGAAGAACGTAAAAGTGATCCTTTGGATATACCTTCTGAAAGGTAAGTGATTTGGGAACTGAATTGATTTTAAAACCTGTAGCAAGAAATACTGATGTTCATGATGAACTAAGTAATCAGTTACAACCTTAGGAAGGTTGGAGTAAGTAATTTCAATTCTTATAGAAGGAAAAACGGTGACATGATATCGAAATTAAAAGATAAAGAAGATGTATGTAAATTAGAAGATGCTATTAAGAACCATAAGCACCTGAAGACGTTAGTTCGTGCACAGAGAAACAAATTTATAAGACCAAAGATTATCATTTATAATGTTCGTGATTCTGTTCAAGAAGAAACATTGTTGGACAAATTAAAAGAAGATTGAACCCGTGATTGTAAGTGCTCTTGTTTTCTTTTTCGCATGCGATCTAGTGAATATAGGATCTCTCATAGATTATACGATGTCTCAGTTAAATGTCAACAGGAAGTTTTGAACACTAATCGTCTTCAACCGGCCGGAAGGCATATTCAGTCAACTTATTTAATCAGCCCAAAAAATACATGAATTGTTTTAAGTTTGGACATTCTAAAAAGGTATGTAAAGAAGATGTGTCCCGTGCAAAGCGCACAAGCAAATATGGAAAGAAAAACTGCCCGAGTGATAAAATTGAATGTATTAATTATAAAGATGCCTAGGAAAAACTTGGTACTGGTTATAAGGTATTTCTCCCGCCTTCTTGGCATGCCTTCGTGGTGCAGTGGTCAGCACAATTGGCGCGTGTCCGTGGTTCGAGTCCAAGCGAGGGCATTGCTCATTTTTCATCTCTGGTGCTTTAAAAAGTACCTAATCTCTCTACAATGTTGATTATTATTATACTTTTGCGAAAGACTGTCCAACTTTAATTCGCTAAAAAAGGTTATTAGAAAACATATAGACTTGTATTTTTAGGGACTATATTTTTATAGAATATACTGCGGCGGAGATTTTGATTTTATTTGTGTTTTTTTTTGTTTTTGTGGAATTTGTGCTTTTTTTCTACAGCACAGGTTTTTTGCTTTGAAGAATTATTTTTGTAAGTATTTAATAAAATTTGAAATTAATTTCAGAGGATTACTTAAGGAGATAAAAAGATTTAAACTTTTGAGGACTTTTAAGTCTAATTGTGAGAAGAATTCTTTCCTCCCAGGGTAAGTACAGAAGAACTAATTTTGTATATATAGATTTTAACTGTGAAATTTGAATTTTATTGTATATATTGACTTTTATTGGTGTAAATTTTAGGATCTCTGTACAAAGAATTTTACCTGATTTTTAATGAATATATTTTATTGGATTATTTAACTTATGGAGATTTTAAATTGCAATGTGAATCATTGTAATCATATCCGCTCTCTGCTGTTGATAACATCATTGAGGGAATTCCATATATTATAAGAATATACGAGCCGTATAATATTGGTGAAAATATTGCGTATATTAAGAGTGGGGAGAGAGTGGTATATGCCGAGGCGGGGAGAACAGCTATAGTTGTAATAAATTCAGGAATTGAATTCCGTCAGGAAGCTATCGACATTGAAAATGCAACACCAAGAAGGAGTGGTCAGAAATTTATGCAAAGTTTAGAGTAGATGCACGTCTCTGAGTTATGCGAATGATGGGAAATGCGCAGCTCTCCGACGCACGTGAAGTAAGATAAGGGAAGGAACGTGCAGAATGGGCAATATTCGTGTCATTACTTCTGCCAGACGAATTATCAAAGAAAACTGGTTTTTGTCCCGGTGGATACGTGTAATAGGAGAGAATGCCAGGCAGCCGTCAACGAAGGCACTTCCAGCAGAGAGACGATTTTACGAGGGATATGGTGATCGGTCTGAGAAGCGCGGGTTGGTCCTTACGTCAAATCGCAGCTGATAACCACATGGATGCGAGCACGGTGCATCGGTTTGGTTGGAACAAGGAAATGTGGGAAGACGGAGGGGTGAAGCTGCAGCCAGAGTGACGTCAGCACGCGTGGATTGACACATCCGCCGACAAGCTGTTGCGGTCCCGCAAGTCACTTGTACCGCGATTCTGCAGCATGTGCAAGATACCCTGGATGTTCCCGTGACGACGAGAACCATTTCCCGTCGATTGGTTGAACGTGGCCTGCACTCATGGCGTCCGTTAAGAAGACTGCCATTGACCCCACAGCATAGACGTCAACGTTTAGAATGGTGCCGGACAGGAGAGATGTGGATGACAGAATGGCGAAATGTCGTGTCCTCAGATGAGTCACGCTTCTGTTTATCTAGTGACAATCTCCGCATACGTGTGTGGCGTCGACGTGGAGACAGAGCTAATCCGGCAGTAATTGTGGAGAGCCCCACTTTTTACGATTAGAAGATGTTTTATTGTTATATACAAATGAATTTATTGTTGTCGGGGATTATAACCCAAAGAATTTTATATGGAGGGCTCAGTCTCTAGATGAGAGAGGAATTTTAATTTTTAATGATTTTATAATTCAAAATGTAAAATTTTCAAATGTAATTGTAATTCAAATGTAAAAGGTTTTTCTTTAACAGCATGGATTGAAAACCTACTTTTACTTCAGCGGTTGGGGAAGGTTGAACTGGCTGAGTCTTGAGCTCTTTCCGTATAGATGTTACCAAATTTAAGATGGAAAATTTAGATGAGATAACATTAAGCGATTATAAGTATATTTCCATTGAAATTGGACAAATAGACGAGATTGACAACAAGAAAGTGATTTGGATCAACAAATTAGAGTTATCAGAAAGTCAGAGTATAAGAAATGTTTAGCTATGTATAAAAAGTTGATTAAACGGGTGAAGAAGAAATACAAGAATTATTTAACAAAGAGTATTATGACAGATTTTTTTAAGATGACCATTAATAAAGTTAAAAAAGATATTATTGTTAAAAGAAAAAAAATGAGACTGGAGCTCCCATTGAAGAAACTTATAAAAATGTAGTTAAAGAGATATAGAATATAAATGAGATAGAACAAGATAGATGTTTCGAAGATGTGGGTTTTGAAGAAGATGAAGAGCAGACAGATTTTACTTATGAAGAGATTTATAATGTTGTCAAATGTCTTAGAGATAAAGATGCCCCTGGGCTGGAAGGGATCGGGGCCTTTATAATTAAAAGATTGTTTTTGGAATGTACTTCCTTTTTTTATTGTGTACAATAGTTTGTTTAAAATCACGTACTTTTCCAAATATATGCGAAATCGGAAAATTGATTTTGTTACCGAAAGACAAGGCTAGGTTCCGTCCGATCTATCTTCTGAAAGTGTTTGCTAAAATTTATGATAAACTCCTTGTAAATAGACTATTATATAATATAAATTGCTTGAACGGTTTTTCAAATTGTCAATTTGGTTTTAGAAAGGGCAGGTCGGCGTAGCTAGCACCAAGTCATTATGAATGTAAGAGAAACAAAGAAAACTCACCATGTGGCCCTGGTCTCGTTTGACGTTAAGGGAGCATTTAACTCTGTAAAATGGTCCTCCCTGCTAGGACATATTAAAGACTGAGGTATTAACAAGAAATATGTTTGAAATTATAAAGAATATTTTACAAACAGAAACATTATATTCAAAGGTAGTTCAGAAAGGCTGACTATTAAATTTAATATGTACAAAAGCGCCCGCGAGGCTCGTGAAGTGTTCTCGTGTTCTGGGGGTCTTGTTGTAAATGGCCTATTGAACGACTGCGCAATACCAAATGTAAAAATTATTTGCTATGCAGGCGATATCCTGGCGATGATTGAGGGAGAATCTTTGAAAAAATGCAAAACACTTTTGCGAAAGTTGAAAACAAATTCAGAAACTGGAGCCAGGCTGAGAAAAGAGTTTAATATTGATAAGACATAAGCACTTTCACCTAAATTCAAATTTGAGGAAAGCGTATAAAGTTTGAACCAATACCTAGGTGCGCTTATTGACGAAAAACGAAATTTTATTGAACATTTTAAAAATATACATAGATACACAGAAGGTGTTTTAAGATTTAAAAAATAATTTTAATAATGAAATTTTATGCATGAAATCTGCCACTCTCAGGGAAATTTTTAAGTATGTTATTCTACCCAAAATTTCCTATTGTATTGATGCATGGATATGCAGAGGGTATGATCAAGCTACGAAATAAACTAGATATGTTGCAGAGGAGCTGGATGCTTGAGAATACTAGATCTTTCAGTACCACTCCAACAGAAGTTGCTTGCATCTCGGCTGACGTTCCGTCCATCTCGATCTCCTATGAATATTACTATAAAACATTTTACTCTGAAATCAAATTATTGAAGAATTTCAGGTGGGTCAAGAGATACTCAGTAGCACGGCTTTTCTACATTATAATGAGGACATAATACATCCATAAAAACAGATTTGGAATTTTATATGACTGCTCAAGTTTACAACATGATGAATTAGGCATTTGCACTGATGGTTCCGTGCCATGAAAGTTCAGTGCCATGAAAATAATAGTTATTTATTTTCTTTTATATGATTGCTCAAGTTTACAACATGATGAATTAGGCATTTGCACTGATGGTTCCGTGCCATGAAAGTTCAGTGCCATGAAAATAATGGTTATTTATTTTCTTTTATATGATTGCTCAAGTTTACAACATGATGAATTAGGCATTTGCACTGATGGTTCCGTGCCATGAAAGTTCAGTGCCATGAAAATAATAGTTATTTATTTTCTTTTATATGATTGCTCAAGTTTACAACATGATGAATTAGGCATTTGCACTGATGGTTCCGTGCCATGAAAGTTCAGTGCCATGAAAATAATAGTTATTTATTTTCTTTTATATGATTGCTCAAGTTTACAACATGATGAATTAGGCATTTGCACTGATGGTTCCGTGCCATGAAAGTTCAGTGCCATGAAAATAATAGTTATTTATTTTCTTTTATATGATTGCTCAAGTTTACAACATGATGAATTAGGCATTTGCACTGATGGTTCCGTGCCATGAAAGTTCAGTGCCATGAAAATAATAGTTATTTATTTTCTTTTATATGATTGCTCAAGTTTACAACATGATGAATTAGGCATTTGCACTGATGGTTCCGTGCCATGAAAGTTCAGTGCCATGAAAATAATAGTTATTTATTTTCTTTTATATGATTGCTCAAGTTTACAACATGATGAATTAGGCATTTGCACTGATGGTTCCGTGCCATGAAAGTTCAGTGCCATGAAAATAATAGTTATTTATTTTCTTTTATATGATTGCTCAAGTTTACAACATGATGAATTAGGCATTTGCACTGATGGTTCCGTGCCATGAAAGTTCAGTGCCATGAAAATAATAGTTATTTATTTTCTTTTATATGATTGCTCAAGTTTACAACATGATGAATTAGGCATTTGCACTGATGGTTCCGTGCCATGAAAGTTCAGTGCCATGAAAATAATAGTTATTTATTTTCTTTTATATGATTGCTCAAGTTTACAACATGATGAATTAGGCATTTGCACTGATGGTTCCGTGCCATGAAAGTTCAGTGCCATGAAAATAATAGTTATTTATTTTCTTTTATATGATTGCTCAAGTTTACAACATGATGAATTAGGCATTTGCACTGATGGTTCCGTGCCATGAAAGTTCAGTGCCATGAAAATAATAGTTATTTATTTTCTTTTATATGATTGCTCAAGTTTACAACATGATGAATTAGGCATTTGCACTGATGGTTCCGTGCCATGAAAGTTCAGTGCCATGAAAATAATAGTTATTTATTTTCTTTTATATGATTGCTCAAGTTTACAACATGATGAATTAGGCATTTGCACTGATGGTTCCGTGCCATGAAAGTTCAGTGCCATGAAAATAATAGTTATTTATTTTCTTTTATATGATTGCTCAAGTTTACAACATGATGAATTAGGCATTTGCACTGATGGTTCCGTGCCATGAAAGTTCAGTGCCATGAAAATAATAGTTATTTATTTTCTTTTATATGATTGCTCAAGTTTACAACATGATGAATTAGGCATTTGCACTGATGGTTCCGTGCCATGAAAGTTCAGTGCCATGAAAATAATAGTTATTTATTTTCTTTTATATGATTGCTCAAGTTTACAACATGATGAATTAGGCATTTGCACTGATGGTTCCGTGCCATGAAAGTTCAGTGCCATGAAAATAATAGTTATTTATTTTCTTTTATATGATTGCTCAAGTTTACAACATGATGAATTAGGCATTTGCACTGATGGTTCCGTGCCATGAAAGTTCAGTGCCATGAAAATAATAGTTATTTATTTTCTTTTATATGATTGCTCAAGTTTACAACATGATGAATTAGGCATTTGCACTGATGGTTCCGTGCCATGAAAGTTCAGTGCCATGAAAATAATAGTTATTTATTTTCTTTTATATGATTGCTCAAGTTTACAACATGATGAATTAGGCATTTGCACTGATGGTTCCGTGCCATGAAAGTTCAGTGCCATGAAAATAATAGTTATTTATTTTCTTTTATATGATTGCTCAAGTTTACAACATGATGAATTAGGCATTTGCACTGATGGTTCCGTGCCATGAAAGTTCAGTGCCATGAAAATAATAGTTATTTATTTTCTTTTATATGATTGCTCAAGTTTACAACATGATGAATTAGGCATTTGCACTGATGGTTCCGTGCCATGAAAGTTCAGTGCCATGAAAATAATAGTTATTTATTTTCTTTTATATGATTGCTCAAGTTTACAACATGATGAATTAGGCATTTGCACTGATGGTTCCGTGCCATGAAAGTTCAGTGCCATGAAAATAATAGTTATTTATTTTCTTTTATATGATTGCTCAAGTTTACAACATGATGAATTAGGCATTTGCACTGATGGTTCCGTGCCATGAAAGTTCAGTGCCATGAAAATAATAGTTATTTATTTTCTTTTATATGATTGCTCAAGTTTACAACATGATGAATTAGGCATTTGCACTGATGGTTCCGTGCCATGAAAGTTCAGTGCCATGAAAATAATAGTTATTTATTTTCTTTTATATGATTGCTCAAGTTTACAACATGATGAATTAGGCATTTGCACTGATGGTTCCGTGCCATGAAAGTTCAGTGCCATGAAAATAATAGTTATTTATTTTCTTTTATATGATTGCTCAAGTTTACAACATGATGAATTAGGCATTTGCACTGATGGTTCCGTGCCATGAAAGTTCAGTGCCATGAAAATAATAGTTATTTATTTTCTTTTATATGATTGCTCAAGTTTACAACATGATGAATTAGGCATTTGCACTGATGGTTCCGTGCCATGAAAGTTCAGTGCCATGAAAATAATAGTTATTTATTTTCTTTTATATGATTGCTCAAGTTTACAACATGATGAATTAGGCATTTGCACTGATGGTTCCGTGCCATGAAAGTTCAGTGCCATGAAAATAATAGTTATTTATTTTCTTTTATATGATTGCTCAAGTTTACAACATGATGAATTAGGCATTTGCACTGATGGTTCCGTGCCATGAAAGTTCAGTGCCATGAAAATAATAGTTATTTATTTTCTTTTATATGATTGCTCAAGTTTACAACATGATGAATTAGGCATTTGCACTGATGGTTCCGTGCCATGAAAGTTCAGTGCCATGAAAATAATAGTTATTTATTTTCATGGCACTGAAATTGATCATATTGTAACAGATTTTTTATTTAGCTAGCTATTTTATTAGAATTAGAATGAAAATTATTTTATATCCCCTTGCAATGCTGCACGCGACACATTTTAAATGAAAGCCACGTCACAGAAGTAAAAATACAGGAGCACGCACATTTAACGTTTAATAAATAGATATCTCGTAATTTAATATTAAATTGAATACGCGTAATTGACTACTTTGTCAGCTGTAACAGTAATTCTATTCTTTTGCTTTCCAGAAATCTCGAGAAGCAGAAGTTACCAGAACTTTTTAGCGAGCGATTGGAAAGCCGATGAGAGACATCTCAGCTCAGTTGTAGTTAGTTGTTCGTTAGCTGCTGTTGTTGATTGTAGCGAATTCGCGGTGAGATCGGACTAGTTTTCTCTTTCCATTGCGTTGCATTCTAACGTTTCTTAATAATTTAAAGGATAAGTACTGATTATATTGCTCGATATTGTAATATTTTACGAATATCTCTGAGGAAAAATTCCAGCGTTCTGTTATATTTCTTGCGGTGCGAATAAATTTTATTAATCTTTCATCGAAGTTGTGCATTCAACCTATTACGATCCCGTACGCACGCAGCAATACTAAAATGAAACTTAAAAAAATGAATTCAGTCTACCAATCAGAGTTATGTGCCATAAGACAAATATTTTATTGGATTTAAAAGAATCTAACTGTTAAATATAGGATTAATATATACTGTGACGCAATGTCTGCGTTGAAGGCCCGACCATAAGAACAAGTTACAAAATGAAATTAAGGATGCTTATTCACGTGTGAGAAATATACATGATATAAAATTGAATTGGGTGAAAGTCCATGCTGGAAATGTGGGGAACAAGAGGGCGAACGTCGTAGCTCAACTTGCCGCAGTAGGTGATGGAATTGAAGCCCATGATATACAAAATTCTAGGAAAAAGACTATTATGCAAAATGATGTTATAATTAAATGGAAAGGAAGCTGTAGATCGTCCAGTAGGAATATTGATTTGTTGAGGAATATAAAATAAATAAGAAATTGAAAATATTTAATGATATTGACCTAACCCAATTACTGTCTGGACATGGACAGTTTTGGACTATGTTACACGTTTTGGTCTTGAAAACAGTGATCGATGTTTGGTTTGCGATAAATTAGGTGATGCTAAACACTTCTTGGAAGAATATGTGCTGAGTGGCAATGCAAGGGAGGATTTTAGAAGACAATATAATGATGATTTTGAAAAAAATTATGGCAATCTGGTTAGACATGAAAGACGTATTATGGAAATTATAAACTGCGATAGACAAGCTGTAGATGGTTTTTGAGTTTTTATGTGTGTTGAGGGTTTTAGTGTATGTGGAGTTAATTGTGTTTATCTTGTTTATTGTGTGTTTGTAAGGTTTATCCTATGTTAATTAACAGTTATTTTAAATTCTGCATCTTTCCTATCTTATTCTAATTTCAGCTTATAATTTCCTTGCCAGAATGTAAATTCAGAAACGCAGGTAATGCAAATGAGAAAGAGTACTATTTAAGTCGTGACTTAGCCGACTTCAGTAGAGAGAGTCTGATTCCCTGACTAGCGCGCGTTTGCCTTCTGGCTACGTCTCTCTTAGCTCGGCCATACATTAGGCCCTTGCTTGGCTTCGCCGATTTAATTAATACTTAGGGGCCAAATAGCTAGATTCTGATAGCTTCGGCTATACCCTTTAATAGATTTGTTAAGCTAGTTTTAATTTAAATTATTATTATTTTAAGTTGAAGCCCGAGTGGCGGCTTTATGTAAAGTTCGATGTAGGAACTGATTGGAAATATACTGGAAAATAAAGGGTTTAAAATACTTTCTTACGTCTTACGTGTTCTGTTCACACACTTAAGCGATTATTCGCTTTTTAATGTTCGTGGGGTTCTAAGTTAGAAATTTAGATTTAAATAGGAAAACCCCACATGTTGTTTTTAAATTTTTAACATAGTTTTCTTTTTCTTTTTTTTAGTTCGTTTTGTGTGGTATGTTGTGATAAGGTCCAGCGAGAAATTGAAATTCACTGGTCGTATTCATTATTTTGTTTAGTTTTTGCCTACTAACGTTTTTGTTACTCGGACCTGGGGGACTGGCTTTCAGGGGGCTTTTAACTTTAAAAATTTGTATTTTTGCTTTATGCAATTAATTTTCTTAAATTTTTATATTGTACACGGCCGGGTCCCTGGATGCCGTCGTTTGTTGTTGGATGGGTTATCCCCTTTGGTCATATCGCCGGATAATTTCGGCTAGGTGGACTGAGGGCTTAGCCCCGATAAATCACCGCCCCAGTAATGACTGGAGGTAGTTTTTAGTGCATATTGCATTACTTTATTTGCCGGAGCCGCTATGTCTAACATACAAGTATTACCAGGTGCTGATGCTGACGATATATGTGAACACTTGTCGCACTCTGCACTATTTAGACTGAGAGAACATTAAGCCTTCATTAGTTAGTACATTTAAGTAGTCTGTACAGCTATAAAAATATGACTTATAAGGACATGTGTATATGTTAATTTATACTGCACTGTTACTATATCTATGTTAATTAAGCGCAGTAGTGGAAAATATACAAGCAAGGAGTTAACATAACAACCTTCAATGTAAATCAAGCAATGTTCAAAGGGCCCTGTAACTATGCCCCATGAATCTTTCTCTTTATTAGTAACAAACAAATGCAATTGTGTTGCTGGGGATAGCTCACTCTGGTCTGGGTTGGAATGAAATCTCGTTCTACTGTGTGGGCATTTACTCCGATTGGTTATACCTTAGGACGGAGCCCACATGGTGGCGCACACCTTTTCAATTGAATAATATTGCTTGTGAAATTTATTTTAAACAAGAAGAATCAATGTAGTTACCCCACTTAGATAGGGTTTAACTGTTTATGAGAGATTTATGAATTATTATTTAAATTATTCACGATACTGCTCTTTGCCACGTCAAATTTTTAAATACTGCGCATAAAGTTATTATTGGTCTTTACAGGCAATTATTTTGTATTTTTGGATTACTTTATACATTTTCACGCTGCATTAGTATATTTTTAAGTGCTTATACAAGCAAATTTTTGAAAGTTTAAGTTTTGAACATCCCGACTGGGAAAATATACATATGCTCGCGTGAAGGGCTTATTGTACTTTATTTGCATTATATTGCTTTTTATTTTGTATATTTACTTTTATGCTGTTTTGCAGTGTTTGTTTATTTAAATTTAAGCATTATTTTTGAAAATATGCACTTTGTGAAATTCGATCTTACGTTACCTCATTAATATGCGGGATTCATATTATATGGAGGGTTTTTAGTGTGATTATTGATTAAACATTATACTACATGTGATTATTGAAGATTTTCATACCCTTTTATATCATATTCTGGTCTTTCTATGCACAAAACATGAAAAGATATATTGCATTGTTGGAAGTTCTAATGGATAGTAGTATTAGTGCCATGAAGACGTATTTATTGTATTTATAACAAATCTTGGCTCCTTTTTATGATTTCTGAACATTTTCACGATTTCTCGTTATTTAACTTTGTATCTAGTATATGCAAGATTTAAGATAAGACATATACTGACTGAAGAACAGTCGCAGTTTAATGAAATTAAGAATGGGACCTTTTTACAGGGGGGGGAGGGAGATCTACTGACATTTATGCGATTTGTTACTTATAAAGTGTTTTCACTCTACTTTTATCCTCCATTTCGAATTTTCGCTGCTTGCTATATTTGACTGGGTTTAGCGAGGTATGTTCTGTTTTTTTCGAGATTATTAAGTTTGCACCTTATGTTTTTGACTTTTTGCGTTTCGATCAAAATTTTTCCTTGGTGCTTTGGAGATTATTTTTGGTGACTTTAATTGACTACAATTTTAAGGAAACAAATCTGGAATTTTATTGATTATTTAATTCATATGTTTTAAATACCTACTATATTGTCCTTAACCATGGAGGATCTATTTGATTTGGAATAGAATTCTGAATGTTCAAGTACAATTGATAAGCCTTTAATGGAAGAAAGTAATGATGCACGTCCTCCACGTTTCACTCACTCAAGATTCAAATATATTTGAGATTATCAAGAGTTTATATGACATTGTCGATACCATGAAAGAAAAGAGAATTGCTGGGATTATTATTCAGGAACTGATGACTGGTATTAATTTTGTGTCTAAATGAATCGAAGAAAGTAGTTTAAAATTGATGGAATATGAAGAAACTAAGAGCAGGAAAAATGAATTCGAACAAATTTCGCTAAATTTTAAATTCAATTTCTGAATAATTTTACAACTAATTTTACAAAGTTACACGTTCTTACATTAGCAAAAGACACTTGCAAAAAAAAAGACTGAAAAACAAAGACTCTGCCCAATGCCGCGATGGTATTAATGATGCTGGAGATTGAATTAACCGCTATCTTTATACGTTATAAGGAACCGGTGATAGGCGTTCCTATTATTTGTGGGTAGCTGGAGATGGTGTGCAGCCGTTAAAGGACATTCAAATACGTAATGATCTGATGACCCATTTGATCCGCAGACACAGACATCGGTCTTTGAGATGCTATGGCGATTGTAGTAACTTGGAAACTAGCCGTGACCCGTGATGAAGCAGGTAAGAGGTACTACGGCGAAATGTCGGTGGGTGGAAACTTTCGGGAGGTGGTTGAAAGTCCGTCTGCCTGTCTCGCATTCGGTCAATTCTCGTTGCCATTGGCTCATTCCGTGGTGTCATAGGAGGCATGTTAGATAAGAGGAGGGTGCAGGATGGGCTGGGTTTTCGGCTCGGAAATTGCATCTTTGGCCAACGTGTCTGCAGCCTCATTGTCCTTATTATCCGCATAGGCTTTAACCCATACCAGGTTGAGATAGTATTGAGGGTGTTGCGAAAGGAGATGTTGGAGACTGAGTATGAGCGGTGAGACATGATGATGATACTTAAGTGCAAGTAAAGTTGACAGGCTATCGGTATAGATGGTTGCTCGTGGGATCTGGTTATCTATAAGATGTTACACTGCAGCCGTAGAGCCAGCACTTCCGCCTAGAAGATGCTATTGTGAGTGCCAAGACATCCTTGCCAGTTGTATTCAATTTTGCCACTCTCATAGTGCACAAATGCACTGCCTACACCATTTTCCTGCTTTGAACCGTCTGTGTAGTCTGTTGCTTGTCAATCCTGAAATGGATTCCACTTCCTTTGAGAGCTGGATAGGTAGGAGAAGAAGTGGAGGGACGTTCATACTCGACTGGACTGTAGTTCTATTTACGAAAGTTGCATCTTTGTATAGGTGGATCAGTTTAGTGCAAGTTGCCTCCATCTCTGCTTTTATATGGAGTGGTAATATGACGGATAAAACTGCTGCTGCGCTGGTAGAGTTTGTGCAGTAGGCTTTGCTTAATTGCAGGGCGAAGGGGCGTTGTAGCGTGGCAAGTTGCCTGACCTTGCGAACTCCCATTGGCTGCTCCCAGATCACTGCAGCGTATAAAGCTATTTTTCTGCAACTGTGATGTATAGCACCTTTTGGATATGGGGGTCTAGGCCTCAGTTGAGATTTTGAAATTGCCTTACTATGCGGGCAATAATTGAAGTCTTGTTAATGATTTTCATGATATGCGGAATCCAAGTGGGACCTTAGTACCATACTACCCTTAGATATTTGAAATTCCACACAATTTTAATGTTTCTGCAACGAGTTTGATGCCTGGACGACACGTTGAATTGGTACCTCGTCTGGTAATTATTATTGCTGATGATTTTTCTATGGCTATAGTTAGTTTTAATTTGTTGCATGCTGTCACGCCTCGCGCTCATTCGAACACGAGGCGGGTTCGTCTGGTGTACTCACCACAATAGGAAAATAATCTTTACCCGTTTGATATTTTATCCACTAATTTATTACACATAACAATCACTGCTACACTACAAAACGAATACACTGCTATCCATTAAAATAAACTATATACAATATATATATATATATATAGCGCGCAAAGAAAAAAAACATGTTTAAGTCATATCCTTTTGACAAGGCATGGTTGCCGGTTCACTCCCGAGAAAAAAACTACGAGTCCCGTCTTCACCCCACCAGCATGCCTTGACCGGTTTTTCCGGGGTAGCTACGTCACTTCCCTTAATCGTCTTTCAGCCTCGCGAAGAAAGAGTTCTGGAAAGTCTTCCGCTACGGAGAGGAACTTCACACCTCCCCTCTGGTTTATAAATATTTCCGACTTAGTCGAAAAATTTGAAACCCTCATTATTTTGGCACTTACCAGGTAATCCTTCTTTCCCTGGGCACAGCACAAGTAAACACAGTAAAACCAGAGAGCAAAAAAAAGGGTCATGGTACAGTTATAGACACTAACAAAAAAAAACACATATAAGCATAAAAACTGCACATGTCCAAATTCCTATAGCAATATGAACAAAACATTGCAATATCAATACAACTCTCTGACACTCCTGTATTGAATAATTCTTTTACTAGAGATACGATAATAACACAATAAAGCAATAATGACATATTAGTAATGATATTACCTTTTCTAGAATAATCACAATAATACACACACAAAAAAAAATAAATGAACGCTACAATATCCATATAACTTTTGTCATATTAGCATTGAACATTATCTTTTCTAGTGTTACAATAACAAACACAAAAAAACTGCATGATACCAAACATTAGTTCCGTTTTCTTTCTTTTGAATTTTCGTTCACATTATTGGTCACTCATACATTCGTGAGGGATCCTAGACAATGCGTCTGCATCGGAGTTTTTAGCTCCTGATTTGTGCAATACAGTGACTTGGAACCGAGATAGAGCTAATGCCCATCTCTGTAATCTAGCATTCCGGGGTATCCCTTCGGTTAAGTACTTTAATGGGTTATGGTCTGTATGCAACAAAATTTTATTTCCGTATGTCCAAGTTTCGAACTTGTCGAGAGCCCAAATAATTGCATACGCTTCTCTTTCTATAGTGCTCCATTTGGACTGAGCACTAGTTAATTTTTGGCTAGCAAACGTTATCGGTCTAGCTTTTTCATACTCATCTCGTTGCAGTAAACACGCTCCAATACCTATTAGTGAGGCGTCTGTATTAATTTCAAAAGGTTTCCGTATATCCGGCGTATACAAAGACGATGCCGTGCACAATGCATCCTTTAATTCTTTGAATGCCTTTTCGGCTTCAGACCCCCAAGGTATATCATTAGGTATAGATTTTCTCGTAAGGTCAGTTAATGGCCTAGCTATTTTTGCATAATTCGGAACATACTCTCGATAGTAATTATATAACCCCAACACTGATCTTAATTCCTTTTTTGTTCTAGGTGGCTTCAAATTTTTAATGACCTCCAATTTCTCTGGATCTGGGCCATGTCTGCCCGAACCTACTATGTGACCTAAATACTTTACCTCCGACTGGCCAAAAGAGCATTTCTCTAAATTAGCCGTAAAGTTTAATGTCTGTAAAGTACTGAGTACAGCTTTTAAATGTCTAAGATGTTCTTCCCACGTTGACGAATAGACAATTATATCATCGATGAAACTTTCAGCATAATCACTATGTGGTCTAAGAGCTTGGTTCATAACTTTCTGGAAAGTTGCGGCAGCACCTGACAAACCGAACGGCATCACTTTCCACTGATACTGACCCTTCGGAGAAACAAAACTCGTCAGATGTCTACTTTCCTTCTCCATAGGGATTTCCCAATACCCCTTAAGAATATCTAGCGTAGACAAATAACGTGCTGCCCCTGCCTTATACCGAAGCTCTTCCGCGTTTTGCATCGGAAATGGGATTATCTGACTTTCCGCATTAAGCCCTCGATAATCACAACATAAACGTATGCTTCCGTCCCTTTTTGCTACACACACAATAGGGTACGCGATCTCTGCTGTGGAAGGTTCAAATAAACCTCTTTCTAACAAATCAGCAATTTGTTTTTCCACTTGTGGTTTCAACGCCTCAGATACCTTATAAACATGAGGTTGCTTTCTTTCAACTCCCGGTTTCAACCTGATACTGTGGGATCCTACCTTCGCACATTTAATCTCCCCGTCAAACACTATATGGAAAGACTTGATTAATCTGCTCAACTGATTCCTTTGTGACCTATCTAAATGCTTCCATTCATCTGAACCAATGACCCTATCTAAAAGTTTTTCTACCTTTGGGTTTCTTTGAATAGGCGCATGCTGCACCTCTCCAAACTCTGTGTCAGCTTCATAGATTATCCCTACTGCATTTATGGGTTGTATGTATTTCCGTAACTTATTTTGATGCAAATGTCTAACAGATTCATCCGGCAATTTTACCAAATACGAATGTGGAGACTTTTTCTCAACAATTTCTCCAGGTCCTGTCCATTTCGAGCAAAGTTTATTTGTTGACGTTGGTATCAGTACGACCACCTCATCACCTATTTCGAATTCCATTTCCTTAGACCTCAAATTATGATGATGAACATATTTCTGCTGCTTAGCTTCCGAATTTTCTTTAGCGAATTTCTCCGCCTCCTGTAACCTATTTCGTAGAGAAATTAAATATTCTGTAACGGATTCCCCAACTCCTTGTGGTAATACCGTCTCATCTACCCAACTTGATTTAAGTATCGCCAGTGGCCCCACTGGCACCCGACCATACATCAGCAAAAATGGTGAGACTCCGGTAGTTGAATTCGGTATCTCCCTATAAGCCCATAACAAATATGGTAATTGCTTATCCCAGTTTCTTCCTTGAGTATTTATCGCGTGATGCAACATGGACTTCATCGTTCCAATCCACCTTTCCAATAACCCGTTTGACTGCGGATAACCTGGCGTAGAAAATTTTGGCGAGGCCCCTAACTTACTTAAAAATTCTTGTGTTAGCTTAGCCTTAAAGTTCGTTCCGTTATCCATTGCGATCATTCTTGGAACTCCTGTTCGCATGAAAATGTCAATGAAAGCGTCACATGTAGCCTTCGCTGTCACCGCCTTTATAGGAATTGCCTCCGGCCATCTGCTGTGTTGATCAACAACACATAACACATACTGGTGCCCTCTTGAAGATTTGGGTTCAATCGGCCCTAAAATGTCCGCATTTACCACTTGAAATGGAAGTTCTGGCCTCCCTACTGCTGTAATTGGGGCCCTATCCTTCCCTTTAACTTTCCTTCGTAGCTGGCATTCCTTGCAAGCTTCACACCACTTCCGCACCTCCTTTGACAATCCTTCCCACCAAAACGACATTTTAATCCTTCCCGCCGTCTTCTTTGCTGCGAAGTGCACCCCTTGTAAGCTTTCGTGAGCCAACTTCACAATTTCTTTCCTGCGGCTTTGAGGAACAACTAACTGACTACATCGCTGCCCATTGATAGTTCCTGTATGGTACGAAATTCCTGACTCTAGCCAATACCCATTCTTGTTATTACGTGCATCCGTAAACGCACTTTTCAGTGAACCACATTCCGCTTGCTCCTGTCTAAAACGTTGGGTTTGCGATAGGGGTGGGTTATTAGCTGACACTTGTTCACTGCTCCCCAATTCTACTTCCCCTTCATCTTTGCTCTTTACGAACGGTAT
Organism: Stegodyphus mimosarum; assembly: GCA_000611955.2. Lineage (NCBI taxonomy): Eukaryota > Metazoa > Arthropoda > Arachnida > Araneae > Eresidae > Stegodyphus > Stegodyphus mimosarum. The sequence continues at coordinate 77,574 of KK112291.1, read as the reverse complement.
AGTTCGAGCTATTTCCGTTTCACCTTCTACCTCCTGAGTGGCTTTTGCTGGATCTGTCGATTCCTTTCCGTCCAAGTTACTCGATACCTGACCAACTCCCAATACTAGTTTCTCTTCCTTATTTTCTCCCCAGTAAATATCTCTTTGTTCCCTGAGAAGTCTAAAATCTCGAGGTGTCACTAGCGCTTCCTCGTACAAATTATGCACTACTGCTGCATGAACGTTTACATAAGGTTGTACATCCTCTTCTCCTGACCAGATACTGATAGGTACTGTAAATATTTGGGCTTCTACCTGGGGTCCTACGGCGGGTTGTAACCATATCTTCCCTCCAGACTCCAAATATTTCTCTGAAACTACCGATTTTCGGATTACAGTAATTTCTGCTCCGCTATCAATCACTCCTTTGAACCTAGCGTTGCCTATCTGTAGATCTATCCTAGGTAATACTCCACTTGCCCTAGTTAATGGAATTTCTTCTGCATAGTTAGCTAACTTTAACCCTACGCATATTTTATTTAATCCCTTTGCTTCCACCTCATCCGTACCCCTTTTTCTGGAACTACCGATTTCCGAATTACAGTAATTTCTGCTCCGCTATCAATCACTCCTTTGAACCTAGCGTTGCCTATCTGTAGATCTATCCTAGGTAATATCTCACTTGCCCTAGTTAATGGAATTTCTTCTGCATAGTTAGCTAACTTTAACCCTACACATATTTTATTTAATCCCTTTGCTTCTGCCTCATCCGTATCCCCTTTTTCGCTTCCTCTCTTGGGTTTCGCTATCAGGTTTATCGCTGGACAAAAACGCTTTATGTGTCCTTCACCCTGACACTGAAAACATTTTAGAACTTTCTTATTTGCCTGCCCCATTCCTTGAGGTTCTGAAGTTTTTATCCCTTTGTACTTCTCTTTATCAACCCTGTAATCAGAACTGAAATTCCCCTTACTCTTATTTGGTCGTATTAATTTTTCCCCTTGTCTTACCAAGTCCTGTTTTTGTCCCATTTTATTTACTTCCTGAGCACTCGTATTGTAATTTCTAGGCATTGCTGCAACGTAATTATCCAAATTATTTGCAAGCTCGGACGGAGATAACCAGTTTTCTACCTCTTTTAACAGTGAATGCGCCTTAACATTTGCGGGTAATTGATCTTTTACTTGATCAACGATCAACAGTTCTCTTAATTTATCAAAAGTCTTAACTTTTCTGGATTCTAAGTAGAAATCAAGTGCTGCCTCAACCCTCGCTATGTGCTGAGTGTACGTTTCCTCATACCTTTTTACACATTTTTCTAAATTCCTTTTATGTTGTAGTGGGGTAATCTGGAATTCTTTTAATACTGTGTCTTTAATTTTCGTATAGTTATCTAAATCCCTTTCCCCCAGAGTTGAGATCAAACTTTTCACTTTGGTTTTTAAACTCTGCAGAATAATTTTCCCCTTATGTTCTTCGGGAATTTTATAGAGATTAAACATCATTTCCGCATGATGGAAAAAGAACGGCCATTCCTCAGCTTTAGATGGCGGGTCAATCATAACTCCTTTCATTATTTTTAAATGTTTCAAGAAATCATTTCCCTTACTCTCAGCATCTGAAACACCTTCATTCTCTGAGCCCGATTTACTTTCTCCTTTATCTGTTTTCCTACTCTGAATTTCTAGTTCTTTAATTTTTATCTCGTGTTCTCTCTCTAATTGTCTTTCCTAAACTCCATTTCTTTTAATCGATCTTTAGCCGCATCTGCCTCTAACTTACACTTTTCTAACTGCAGCTCCATTTCCTTTAACTTAATTTGAGCCTGCATGTTCTTAATAATTTCATCAGATTCTTCTGACACCCTATTTCTTCTTTTAGGACCCATATTAATATCTGATATTTCGTTTTACAGCTTTACACATACAACACCTGAATAACACTTGATTTTACAGGCAAACATACATATTACATTACTACTGAATACTACCATTATTCACTTAGCTAATATTATCATTATAAACACAATCATGAATAATACCTTGCTCATAGTACACCATTAACATATATTTCACCATATATTGTTAAACACATAAATAGCAAAAATTATATTAGCTTTTGAATTAGTATCAAATAAAATATTTCTGCATACTTTGGCATTACGCCGTAAGGCTTTACATATTTTGGCAACGACACAAACAGTTACTGTTCTCAAATCATTAAACTAGTTAATTTTTAATGAATCTATTAACTGCAATGATTAAAATATTTTGTCAAAACAAGGCAACAATAAAAATAGGTAATCATTTCTACCTTAATTAGTAACATGAGCACACAATTAAATGTTTCAAAATTACTGCTGCTTTTGAACTATTTTAACATTCATTTAGCGTACATTATCTCCTTAACAACAAAAATAATCATTATTCCTTATTTGGCTATAAAACGTACTTTCTAAGTGCCTACTGGCTTTAACGCCTGCCATATTCTAATCATGTTATTAACCGACATTAACACAACTTTAATTTTCTCAGTTACTATAGTAATTATAGGGAGGGAGCTCTCTTCATTCATATACTGTGCTTCCCAAGAAATTAAGAGGGACTTACCTTTGATCCCGATAGTAGAAAATGTCGAATTGCACTTCACACTGTACAATGTAATCATCACACTGCACAGACACGAAAAATAATAATATCACCACGGTAATACTGATGATCACTTTTATCACACACTGGCTAATCACTTTTCACACGACGAGATTTCATAAACTCTTTCATTTACTTGCACATGTAGGCCTTGGGCATGCCACTTTCTGCTTTCATGACCATCTTTTGTCATCTTCCTTCCTTTGGTGACTTATCACATTCATTTTAATCACATTCATTTAAATCACTTTTTACGACCTTGTTTCCTTCGTATTTTTGGTGATTTTCTTTTCCACACCATCCTATCGGTTGCGCCACTTTGTCACGCCTCGCGCTCATTCGAACACGAGGCGGGTTCGTCTGGTGTACTCACCACAATAGGAAAATAATCTTTACCCGTTTGATATTTTATCCACTAATTTATTACACATAACAATCACTGCTACACTACAAAACGAATACACTGTTATCCATTAAAATAAACTATATACAATATATATATATATAGCGCGCAAAGAAAAAAAAACATGTTTAAGTCATATCCTTTTGACACGGCATGGTTGCCGGTTCACTCCCGAGAAAAAAAAACTACAAGTCCCGTCTTCACCCCACCAGGCTGCCTCGACCGGTTTTTCCGGGGTAGCTACGTCACTTCCCTTAATCGTCTTTCAGCCTCGCGGTCTTCCGCTACGGAGAGGAACTTCACACATGCGATCATAAATAAAGTGCAGGCCTCTGTGCTGTTAAGTTCGAGTTCTTCGCTGGTGCCTTCTCTTACGAACATGGCTACGTCGTCTGGATAAGCAGTGATGTTGCGTGCGGTGGCCAGTTGGTTTCAAGGACTGAATTGAAGATGAGGTTGCAGAGTATCGGCCCTACGCAAGACCCCTGCGGACAGCCTCTTTCTTGTACCTTGGTTGACGTACCATTGTTATTTACAATCTGGAGATCGCGGTCTTGGAGGTAACTATTGAAATTGTTGAAGAGGTTGAAAGGGCAGTGTGCTTCTCTGAGGGCCTGCTTTATTGCTGTGAAAATCCTGTGCGGAATCCATACTGCCGAGGGCTGAGATGGTTAATTCCATGCAGGTGCTGCTTGAGCCTGTAAACGAGGAGCTTTAAATAAATCTCGCCTAAAGCAGAGAGGAGGCAGATGGGCCGATATGAACTTAAGTCCTGTGGGTTCTTGTTCTTTTTAAGAAAGCGAACGACATGTATTGTTTTGAAGGCTGCTGAAACGATTTGTTGGTGAAGAAGCTGACTGAAGTAGGTTATAAAGAATGAAGGGCGCGCTTTATATGCTGTATGGATGATTGAATAATTTAAGCCGTCGGGAACTGGCGCTTTTTTCCGAGAAAGATGATGGAACAGCTGTTTCATTTCTTTATCACTAAAGGGTACATCAGGTGGCATCGCAGAAATGGTAGTGTTATCGCGGACCTTTCGCTGTTCTGGCGCGGCCTCTTCTGGGTCATAGTTTGAGAAGACGGTATCCAAAATGGAGGAAGCAGTGCTCTGTTGGTGGTAATATCCATGGTGATGTTGGTGGTAACATCCACGGTGATAGGCTGTGTGTGGATCTAGGCCCGGTGATCAATTTTACTGGACGAGATTTTTATGTATTATTCTGTAAGGAGTGTTGTTATTGGTACAGAAGGTACGCCAGCTGGTGAATTTGCCCGTGATGATGTTCTTTTTGTATGTTGCACGCTGTTTACGGTATGCCATTAGGAGGTGTGTCTTTTCCTCTTCGTTAATATTGGCGCGGAGACGACGTCGAAGGTCTCTGCATTTTTGCCTTTGCTGCCTCAGCTATCTGGTCCACCAGCTGACACCCTGTATTTTCTTGGCCAAACGGATAGGAAGGTGATTTCTGCATTCTTCTTTTAAGGTTTACATCAGGTGATTCGTGTAATATTCCATGCCAGTCGGGCTGCGGGAGTTATAAATGTTCTTTTCTGCTTCGTTGAGTATGCGAGTGAAGGTGAGGGTGAAGGGAGAAATCTTATTGCTTGGTAACTTAAAGCTCGTCGTAGGATAGTAATGGAGGTGTCGCAGTCTACTTGAAAGTGGATGTACTTATGGTCAGAAGCTCTCTTCTCGTCTACGATGGTCCAGTTTTGGATGATGGATGCTATGTTGCTTGTGGTTATGGTGAGATCTGGCCAGCCCTGTCCGTAGGTATTATCGTAGGTTGGTGGCGCATTTGGTGAATTTAGTAGTTGCAGGTCTTGGATTGCTAGGAAGTCTTCGAGTTCTTGTCCTTTCGTTGTGGTGTTTGCCTAGCCCCATATGGAGTTATGCGCATTGAAATCACCACCTAGGAGGAGTGGTGTGAAAGGGTACTTTTGCCTGGTTTCCTGTATGTTGGCGATGGCGTTGCTGATGTCCTCCGTCGGAGAAGAGTAAACAGAGGCAGCGATGATTTGTATGTTACTGCATACGAGTAAAATAGATACGTAGTCTCTCTTGAGTGTGATGACCAGAGGGGACCAAGAAGGATTGCAACAGGCGACAACTGCTCTGGGGGCTTGATCATTCATACCTGCTTGTGATTGAAATATTTTCCAGGCTATTGGAAGGTTGGTTACACGACGATCTCTACAGTATGGTTCCTGTATGAGAAAAAGGTCCAGGGTGTGGGTAATGACATACTGGAACCAGTTGGGAGGCAGCTGCCTGAGCTCTTTGTAAATTAATTTGAGCACAGCGTATTGGTCCATTTGTCTTGGGAGTGTCTGCGATTGCTGTTGTACGGATGTTATTGCTGGGATACTGTGATTGATTCGTAGGTGGTACTGCATTTAATTCTGTTGATGTATCGTCCATATGTCGGGCAGGTGACATCGTAGGCTGGGTGGTTGCCGAGTGATTTGCTTTTGGTGCGGTATTTGTAATCCGCACAGTTAATACAAGTGACCTTTTGGGATTTGCAATCTCTGTTGTTGTGATTGCCTGAGCAGTATGAGCAATATGCTTTGTTTTTACCTCCGTCTTGGATATGCCCGAAATCCTGGCAGCGGTAGCAGCGACGGGTATTGAAATTTTCGGCGATGCGGCATATTCGCCAGCCAAGGTATAGTCTGGATGATTGCATGAGTATGCGGAAAGCTGCGGGTTGGCATTCAATGATCCACTTGACGCCATTGCCCCTGTCTTTTAATCTACATAGGTCTTTGGCGTTGCTTTTGGAGATCTTAAATTCTGAACCAATAGTTCGCTGTATTTCCTCCTGAGTGATGTAAGGAGGGACGGTGTGGATTGCTAGTCGTGGGCGTCTACTGATTGGCAATCTCGTTTTGACGATTTCTCGATCCTGCGTACTTTGGTCTGCCTTGGTGAGCTTTCCGAGGTCTTCTTTAGTGGCACAGTCGACCGCTAGTCCTTTCTTCTGGATGTTACGAACTGTCGCGATTTTGATGCCCAATGAGGGTAGTGGGAACTGTGTGCTCAGCTTTTCGTTGAGTTCCTTTCTGGCCGTTCTGGCGTCCTCTTTATAAACAAGCAGAGCGTGCTTGTGAGATTGTGAGGTCACTTGCGCGTATGTGCACGTAATGTTGTAAGTAGGCAGAATAGGTGTGACAGTGGGTGGTGAGGTGCTAATTCCTGATCTGTGTTAACTTGTGCATCAGTTGTTGTTGGTACGGAGGACGGATCTCTAAGTACCAAATCTCGGAGAGCTTTGAGAGTTGTTGTTAACTGGTCTCTGAGATCAGCAGGTAACAGGATGATAAGTAATGGATGCAAGCGGGTAAATGGACGGTTACATTTTTTCATTTGAAAGGAGAAGAAACTGAATTTCCCCATGCAATGAATTCGATTCGAAGCCGCACCTGATTTTCAGTAGAATTAACATTGGAAAAAAGTGTGGCTTACATTCGATTAAAACGATAGTTGTGAAACTGTGAACGAAAGCTGTGATTTCATTTAAAATGTAAAAATTCAGAAGATATTAAGTTCATTTAACCTTTTGAAGATCATCGATGAGATCAGCTAGCATTCCAATTAAGCACGGCAGTGGACACAAATGAACACAAAGCTCGCATTACAAATTTACAACTGATAAATATCGCTCGTACTTAGGAAGGAAAAAATTGCTTAAGACTGCTTTTAAAACTTTTGTAATTTTGCTGTTGATGTGTATTTGGCGTGAATCCGAAGAAAACGATGCTTAATAATAAAGCTACAAAGACGAAAGAAGAAAAATCTGTAGAGTTTTAGACTGCGAGTACTCCAAGAACGTAAAAACCATAGCAAAATATTTTGAGCGACCGTTAACTCTAAAACATTTTAGGTTTTTTATTTTTTATTTTCTTATTAAATTTCTGTTTGCCGTATAAATAAAAATATATATCTTTGTATGTGAGCAATTGCTACAATTTGTAGCCTTGGAGACAAAAGATTACGAAAATATGCTCATTGGTCAACTGGTTTTTCAGGTAGAAAATAAATAAAACTTTTTTCCTTTCTGATATTATTATAACTGTTAGTCTACTATATTTTGATCAATACTTAGTAAACGAAATTTAAAATTTATTTAAAAATATTATTCATTTTGTTAAAGAAAAAAAATAAATATAGATCATTAGCAGTTTTCAGATCATGGGTTCGGTTTGTTTCTTATTAACTTTTAACTGTGAGAAAGACTTGACAAAATTCTCGTATAAATATGTTTCTATAAAAAGCGATTCTTAGTGCAAATGCAAATGATTTATTTTTTTTTTTGTCTATGAATTTTATCTTAACGGAGACAGAGATTTAAAGTAAAATAGTTGGGTTCTGTGCATATTTGTTTAGACAAAGCTTTTAGATAAAGTTCCATTTAGCCGTCACTGTTTACCAAAATAATCTTAAGCAAACTACAATGCATCTGCAGATGTAAAAATTTAAATCTTCAAAAACTTTATCTAGCTTCTTCAAACGCATTTAAAGTTTCAGAATATTTCTGGAGCATTTCATTCTCTCTAAATCTCCATTAAAAAAGAATTGCTTAAACCGATCACTAAATGCTTCTAGGATTATTTATAAAGAATAACGTTCAGTTAATCTGACTTCAGTACGCTGACAAACTTTTCTCTGGAAATTTCTGGTTAGGTTATTTGAATATGGCAAAGCGCACAAAAAGTATTTACCCAAGACGATTCATTCAGTCTGTTCAGTAAATACTCAAAAAGTTCAGTAAATACTCAAAAAGTTCAGTAAATACTCAAAAAGTTCAGTAAATACTCAAAATATTCGATTTTTTTCGTCGCACGTATAGAGGCTAATCAGCGGCTTAGCGGTGAAGTCGCTGACTACTGGAGATTCGACCTTCATTTCAGACGAACTGGCTGGCTGCTTGCGAATTTTCTGGTTTTCCACAACTATAATGTGAATACGACATGCTTCATTCAGAAAGTTCTCTACAATGGCATTATTCAGTTTGCCCTCTCTTGCTTTCCCGTAGTAAAATAAATCAAGCCAATATGTGTATACATTGAGCAGCTGTTTGCCAAACGCAGTCACTTTATCAACGGTAGTTTATTTATTTATTTATTTTTTCTTTTGTTGAATGGAAGGTTAAGACTGCAGCAGACAATCTGCGTTCTTTTTTTTTATTCTCTCTATTTTAAAAAGTAATTTAATTGTTTTGAAAATTTGTTCATAAGCATTGATTAATTCACAATATCAAAAATCAAAATTTGAAACATTATTCAGAATAAAATCGTTATTCTGTTATTACCTTCTGTTATTAGGACCGGATTCAGAAATGTATATATGTATGAATGTATATCTGTAAGTACGAATATATGTGTATGCATATGTATATATATTGTACCTACATACATACATACACATGTGCACACATCTACGCACTCCTGAATCCGGTCCAATAACAGAACAGTACCTAAAATAGGAAAAAAATATCCATTGCCCAGATCTAAATTCTGAAACTGAAACGTCCGAACCCTATATTTAACCTAAGATTATTAAATTTAGGATAAACAGTTAAATAACATATTAAAATAAAAGAGCTACTCTAATGCGGGACTCAGTTGAAATTATAATTTCATTCTCAAACTAAGAGCTAGCGGAGCCGGGTCCGGTAACCTTCCGCTGAATTTAAGCTCTATCGACTGCAGTTTGGGTTCAAAAGCTGCTTAAATTATAGTCACTTAGTTAAGAGCGCAATACCGGTTGTTCAATCTTTTGGACGCCAACGTTTCTAAGACACGTTCTTAATTTTAGTACAGTCGTTAGCGATGCACCTTTAATTCAAATAAAGTAAAATAATCGAAAAAGAAATGTTAAAATGTATTTAGCAAATATTTTTTGTTATAATAGACTTTGTTTATTTATTAAAGCTGCTATATATATCAATTGAAATTAATTTTGTAGAAAAAAATTTAAAATGCATACAAATCTTCGAATTGTGATGTTTGCAGATTAAGTAAATTTGGTATTATTTAAGAAAAATGAAATTAAATTTTTAGAGAGCTTACAAAAAATATTTCGTTGATATGTGTAATGAATGACCTATTTATTACTTAAAAATGCAATAATCAGTAGGAAATATTACTGATTATTGTATATTATATATATATATATATAATACAGTAAAAGAATACAGTATCGAAATTTTAGTCTATTTATTTCAGACTCTAGTTTGAGGTGTCACTTTAAATATAAGCTCCAAGCACTATTAATGCGTAATTAAGCATATAAAGTCATCGAAAGATTGAAAAGAATGAATCAATAAAATATGATTTTGCAAAATATGGGAAAATATAAGGGTGGTTCTGAAGGTAAATCCGAGCTCATTTTTTTATAAAAGGCGATGTCAATGACTTTAAAGAAAACTCTGAGTAATGAACTTCGACGCAGGACTGAAATTCACAGGAAAGGCCGCTCAAGGTGAAGGAATGCTATGAAAAAGTATTATATTATTATTAGAAAAACATTTAAAATCGATTTCCTATTCTTAAAAACGTATTATTAGAAATATGTTTAAAATTGATTTTCTCTTTCCAGATGTTACATGTTAATTTAGTCTTCATTATTTGAAAGAACCCAAACACTGAAAAGTGTGTTTAGATTTTCAAAATATTATATAAGTACACAACTTAATGATAACATTCATAATTATAATTTTAACGGAACTTAGATGTTAAACATGCATACTGAACATAATGCGGACAGAACCTTTCAGTCTCCAGGAATCAGTGGCGTAAATACCGTCCTGTTCTAAAAAGAAGTAACAAAGGCAACACACGGAGTAAAATAAAATGGTATTCAATGGATAAGGGTGAAAGTGATCCATGACACAGCAAACTATAAATAAAAAAACAAAAACACATGTGTTGCGACCATCACATCGAGAAAGACCAAATGGGTCGGAGCAGTATGTGATTAGCATTTCATATTTAACTTGAAAATGCATACTAATTTTTCAATACTGTGCTGGAATGAAAGTTCATTAACATACGATTTTTAGATGGAAATTTATTTTATTGCAGTTGTTCCAAAAATGATTTTAGAGACTCTTAAATAAGCACCCCAAGTCAAAATCAAAAGGACGCAAAAATTAACAATGCTTAACATAACAATACTTAAACTTGAATTACTGCGTTCAATAAATATATATAATCTTTTTTTAATTAATTAGAAAGTTTTTCTCTTCATTTCAGATAGGAGAAATGCTAGAATACTGCTAATTGGTTTATACAGTTCTTTTGTTTAAAAATCCGCTAAAAATTTTAAGTAAACTTATCATCAATTTCACTCTGTTTTGATGTACTGCCATCTTAGTAATTTAATTTTCCTTCATTTTCAAGTATTACTGTAATTACCAATCTTTATTTCTGATAATTGTACTATTTTATCTTAGCAATTAATACCTCATCTATCTATTTACTAGAAAGGATAGAATTACAGAACATTACCTACGATATAGTTCAGCATAAACAATTAAATGTGAAACTCTAGTTAAATCTTAGTATCACCTTTTGTTAAGAGATTAGAGAACTCTGTTTATCACTCGCTTCCATCAGATCCGAAATGCCCGTTAAGGCAGAGACATAAAATGCTATTAGAGAAAATTGAGAGATTTACCGCAAACAGCTTATTTTCTGGAATATTATAAATCCGCGAAAGAACAAATTCAGGTTTTCTAGTAAATGGGATAGGAAAATACAATGAATGACTTCTTTTCTGTTTACACAAGGAATTCGAAAACTGACGGTTTAGTGGATGAGTTTTTGCATTGTTTGACGTTTTACTTTGAGCTGCATTAAACTGTATATGGAGTAGCAAACACATTTACGCTGCAACAAACTGTACATGTGAGTAAAACGCATTTTATTCTGTAAGAAATTATTATTTTATTAATTCGTTTTCCAAAAATTCGGGTAAATTGCTTTAGAATTATTTCCCAAATTTAGGCTCTCGCTATTCTTTTCGTTTTTTTCCTGAATTGGGAAACATTGAGTTTATAACAAAAATTATCTCTTTATTTATGCAAATTCTTCTTACAACTTTCTTAGGGTGTATTACTTTCCTAAAGAATCTTGTTTCGTTTTCTTACGTTTTGATTTTAAACTTAATTACTTTTCAACGATTCTTTAGTAGTGTCGCAAATTCACATGTTCACAGTTACTAGTTTTTAATAGCTAGATATTATTTTACCAAATTATTTTGTTTTGCACATTTGTTTTTCAGGTTTCTCATTAGAGTGCAATAATTGTATGATTTGTTAAAGGTCACGTCGCAAATTATACTTGAAAATTAATTAAACATTATTTTAATTTTACACTTTTAATTTTAAGGAAATTCACAGTCTTTTTTAATTTTTTCTGAAAATTAATGTCCTTACATGTTTATTTTAGCCCCTTTAAAAATGTCTATTTGTGCCTAATTTCGAATTATTTTTATCATCGTCATATTTTAATTCAGGCTTCGGTCTCTGTTTGAAGTTTTTTGGCTGTTTCTTAAAAAAGAACAAAACATTTTCAGCGATTTATCCATATTATTATATTGTTTTGTTATTTTATCAAATTGTTTTGTTTTTGTTTTTATTGGGTTGGCAACTAAGTAATTGCGGATTTCACTCATAGATGGCTTCAGTTGAATTTTTAGGTTTGCAAACATAGTACAAATGTAAAACACATTTTGTTATTTGATAGTTGGCAATTCAGCTGTGAATCAGTAAAAAAAGTTTTTTGATCGGTTGCGTAGTTTTCGTTTGGCGTTCGTTGAAAAATGGAAAATCAAAAGGAACATTTTCGTCATATTTTGCTATTTTATTTCCGCAAAGGGAAAAACGCATCGCAAGCTCATAAAAAGTTATGTGCTGTTTATGGTGACGAAGCCTTAAAAGAACTGCAGTGTCAAAATTGGTTTGCCAAATTTCGTTCTGGTGATTTTTCACTCAAAGATCAAAAACGCTCTGGTCGTCCAGTTGAAGTTGATGACGACCTAATCAAAGCAATAATCGATTCGGATCGTCACAGTACAACACGTGAGATTTCAGAGAAGCTTCATGTATCACATACATGCATTGAAAATCACTTAAAACTACTTGGCTATGTTCAAAAACTCGATACATGGGTTCCTCACGAACTGAAAGAAACGCATTTAACGCAACGCATTAACAGCCGCGATTTGCTAAATAAACGTAATAAAAATGATCCATTTTTAAAACGACTGATAGATAACTGGCGATGAAAAATGGGTTGTTTACAACAATATCAAGCAGAAAAGATCGTGGAGCAGGCCAGGTGAACCAATTCAAACAACATCAAAAGCTGATATTCATCAAAAGAAGGTTTCGTTATCAGTTTGGTGGGATTACAAAGGAATTGTCTCCTTTGAACTCTTACCACCCAACCGAACGATCAATTCTGATGTCTACATTGAACAACTAACGAAATTAAACAATGCAGTTGAAGAAAAGCGACCCGAATTGACAAATCGAAAAGGTGTTGTATTCCATCATGACAATGCAAGGCCACACACATCTTTGGTCACTCGGCAAAAATTATTGGAGCTTGGTTGGGATGTTTTGCCACATCCACCATATAGTCCTGACCTTGCGCCATCTGATTTCTTTTTGTTTCGATCTTTACAAAACTCCTTGAATGGTAAAAATTTCAATAATGATGATGATGTCAAATCGTACCTGATTCAGTTTTTTGCTAATAAAAACCAGAAGTTTTATGAACGTGGGATTATGATGCTGCCTGAAAGATAACAAAAGGTCATTGATCAAAATGGGCAATACATTACAGAATAAAGTTATTTAGTTCCATGAAAAAATGGTCTTTGATTTTCTAAAAAAAATCCGCAATTACTTAGTTGCCAACCCAATATTTTGTTCTGCAGTCTTCCTGTTAGCATGTTAAACAGTATTCCTTAAATAACTATTATCGCTTGATTATTAGTTATTTTTCAGTATTTGGGGTGCTTAAATAGTTTTTAATCCTCATTTTAAAATTTCTATACTCTTGTTTATATATATATATGTTACTGTGAAATAACGAAATTGGAGAATGTCGACTTTCACCGGAGAATGTTAACATTCACCAAATACGTCGGTGAAAGATCGAATATAGCATTGCATTCTTGTACATTCGGACCCTCACCGGTGTATGTCGACAATCACAAATATGCTCTGGTGTAGGTCGAAAAGAGAAGAGTAGACAAAGAGGCGACTGGCTGTTTCCCATAAATGCCAGTTGTAAAAAGCAAGGTTCTCTTGTGCAATTCAAAGTGTCTTAATAGTTTACGTTGTTGCAATAAATAAGATTTGAAACACATAACTTAGTAAGTTTTTTATTGCTATTATTTTATTTTCTCATTTAGAACGTACTGTATAATTAAGTAAGTTTATAACTTCTATTATTTTCCTTTCTCATTTTGAATGTACTGTGTGTTTTAAGTTCTTATGTTGTTAAAATCTTATTTTAAATCTAAAGTGCGTTTTTTCGCGACTGAATGACGGAGAAGAAAATATAATATTATTATATGTTGGACATTACCATTAGTATATGGTGAATGTCGACATTTACCGGTTTAAGTCAGAAATAAGAGTATTTGGAAAATATTTCGGACATACACCAAGCGACTATGGGAATGTTGACATTCACCGGTGAAAGTCGACATTCTCCAGATTTTGGTGTTTCACCGTAACATATATAATATTTTAAAAGTGTAGCCGTGAATCCGGCACTTTAACTTCTGGCTGTAGACATGGCGGGGTGGAAAAGCAGGAATAAGACGTTGATAAAACTGAATTGAAGAATCACCATCTTTATTCTTGCGCATTTCAAATCATCTCTTTGGCAAACAAATTACTTTTCAATCATCGTCGAATACAATAAATTTTTATGTATCAGGAAAAGTGATACGACATCATCTTAGGCAAGGAAGCACAGCGGCGCAGAGTTGTTTGCAGGATAGAATCCAGGAAGATAAAGAAGGCGTAATTACACGTGACTCAGTATTCATACTTTGTAGGTGCAGATGTGAATCTAAGCCTTGATTGGTTAATTTTAGTTTTATTTGCCCTTTTCAAGCAGTGTCACGTAATTTGAAATGATCTCGAATTTAGGAGGATAGAAGTGTTTAGGGGGGGGAGAACACCAAAGCTGGAATGATTAGTTTTGAGGTTGCCAATTATTTCTTAACAAAGCCATAGTATTTTATTACATCTTATATATTCCTCCCTTCAAGGAGAAAAAGGCGTAGCGACAGAGGAGCCGTTTTAAAGAAAAAGCGTTAAAGCAGTAGCAAATGAAAGAAAACGTAAATCATAAAATTTTGATCATCATAATTAATTAACTATAAAGTATAATTTAGACTATGCATTTTTAAAAAAAATTTTTATTTTAGAGTAGTCCTTTTAAATTTTTCAGCATTGTAGTCCAAAAGCCTTTTTGTTTGAGAGTTTACACAATCATAATTCTTCAGAGAAAGTTTTTGTTATGAGAGAGTTTCACAAATAAAAACTTTTACATAATCATTACTTACAATTAAATGTATTAGAGTTAGTACATATCTTACACAGTTCTTTAAGAGTAAGAAAGTTATTAAAAAATTATTTTTCATCCCATCCGTTTTTTTATTGTATCGAAAAACGATTTAGAGGTGTTGGAAAATGAAAACGGATGCTCTGACACATTTTCTTGTTCATGCTTAGGCGAAATAAACCAAACTCGGTTTCATTCACCACAGATCTTGAATCACTTAGAAACACTAGAAAGAGTTGTTAGAAATGAATCTACACATGAGAAGGATTGTGTTTAAAACCGATCCCGTCATTTCCGAGCGTTGAAATAGAAAATGATTTTCTTGAAGACCCTTTTTATTCCATTTCAGTATCTTTATACCCTATTGAAAGTTAAAGATTTTGAAAACATCAAAGACCTTTTTTCTTCATGATGAGGAACATTCTAGATTAGAAGAGGACCATGTATGTGGGAAATTAGAACTGCCAGCGAGCTGACGTCATCTGCCGCCAGCCCAGCGCAGCGCAAAACAGCTCAGACGAGTACCAGAGGTGGTGTGGAGCAGACGAGTTCCAAACGTGGACGAGAACAGACATGTTCTCTGTAAGCTGACGTTGACTTGCCTTCCAAGAAGTTTGAGGAGGGATGATGTCCCAGTGGCATTATAGAATCCACCAGCATTTGTGAATCTTGATCTTGTTCTCGAGATTCGACAAGATAAGCCAAACTGTGAACTGTTGATTATTACATGAACAATTCAAGGACTATTCTTAGTCGTGGGGTTATCGTTACCTTTAGTTATGTCAGTTTATCATGTTATCATCCCATCTTTTATTATCTTTTGTTCATACTAGTAATTGCGTAATAAATTTACTTTATACTTATCTCGTGCTGTTAATTCTGTAATCCTACAATTTTTGGCCCCCACAGTGGCGCGAATCAAACACGAACCTAACGGAGTGTTTCTAGTATGTGAACTGCGATTTTTTTGACTACAAGTGCTCTAGTGATTATGAATTCAATTGAACTGTGAATTCCGACTGTGTTACGAATTTATTCGAATTTTGGATTACTATTTCAAGGTGTTTGGATTGCCAGCAGTTCATCTGTCGGGTGAGTAGAAAACTTTCTTTTCTATAAGAAGTTAGTTGAAATTCCAGAATTGGAAACAACTTTAAAGACAGTAAAACTTCTGAAATCAAAACTTTGCACAAACTTATTTTTAACACTGAAGGCGACAGAAACAATAAGAAAAGATTACGGGAATTTCCTGGCTTTACATTTAAACCAGATTCTGAAGAATTTAACAAGAAATTGGATATAGTAGAGAATGACTTTACTTTAAATGACTTAATTAAAGTTTGTAATGTACTATGCATAAATTCAGAGGGTTCGAAAACGGAAGTAGTAACCCGAATTGTCTCTTTTCTATGTGATTTATCTGTATTATTTGAAAATATTTTGCATGAAGAAAATAGTGATATTGAAGACGAAACTGTTAATAGAATTTCTGAAGTAATGCTTGATGATTCAAAGAGAC
>KK112291.1:0-60701 GCA_000611955.2 Stegodyphus mimosarum | reverse complement strand
ATGTTTCAAATGTAAGAAGTTCGGACATAAATCGACCGACTGTCAAAACGAAATTAGCGAGAAGCAAACATCGTTGGTTCAGAAAATTCCAAATAACGGTAGAATTATGAAAACTGTAGAAATAAATAATCATTTAGTTGATAGTCTAGTTGACACTGACTCAGATGTTACAATATGCAGTGTAGAGTTACATAAAGAAATTGGTTCTCCGAAATTAAATCCTAGTGACATAGTATTGATCGGTATCGAGAAGAAGGAAACTTCTCCCGTTGGCTTTTTTATTTCTGATATTTTAATTGATGGTTTTTCACTTTATACGAGAATTTATGTTGTTAAATCATTATGCAATCAAATTGTGTTAGGTTTGGATGTAATAAATCAGTTAAACTTATCCTTCACTGAGAATGGCCTTCAAATAATATCTCAACGGAATAAAAGTAATGTGAATTTGATAACAGCTTGGTCATCTCGGAATGCTTATGGTAACGCTTGTTGTGTTATGGGAAATTTGAGTATCGCCGTGCCATTTAGGAATGTTTATGATCTTTTGCAATCATCTAGCGTCTCTTTTAATGTAAACAGTGATAGTTCTTTTATTCCTGAAAGCGGAAGTAACTTGGAATCTAATTACCTTGCTCATGTGGTGAATGCTATTTCTGTCAACGAGATTGATTTAACTCATATTTCGAATGCCGAACATAAAGAAAGACTGTGTAAATCAATTAATTCCTACCAGCCTCAAAAAAGTAAACAATCCGATTTCAAGGTGCAAATAAATTTAAGTGATGATATTCCGGTCTGTCAAAATCGAAGATACATGTATTTCACGGAACAAAAACTTGTTGACGAGCAAATTAAAGAATGGTTAAAAGATGGTATAATAAAACCTAGTAATTCTAATTATTCAGCACCTAACGTTTTACGTAACAAGAAGAATGGTTCTAAAAGATTATGCGTTGACTTTCGGAAATTAAATAAGATTATCAAAGACAAATTTCCACTGCCGTTAATTCCAGAAATTCTCGATCGTTTGGAGCAAGCAAAAATCTTCACTATATTAGATTTAAAAAATGGCTTTTTCCACGTAGACATAGATGAGAAATGCACCAAATACACCGCATTCGTGACACACAATGGTATTTACGAATTTCATAAAGCTCCTTTTGGTTTATGTATTAGTCCAAATGTATATTTGTATTAGTATATATAAATGTATATTTGTATATGTATAAATGTATTAGTCCATATATATATATATATATTAGTTCAAATGTATATTAGGTATATTTATTCGGTGTTTCGAGACTTCTTAAATGAAGGTGTACTAATTATTTATATAGATTATATAATCGTACCAGCTAAGGATTAAGTTGAATGTTTAGAAAAAATAGAGAGAGTCTTCAAAACCGCTTCGGTTCGGAATACGGATTGCAAATAAATTTCAGAAAGTGCCAGTTCTTAAAGCGAAAAATTGAATGTTTGGGACATGTAACTGAAAACGGAACTCTTCGACCATCACTTTCCAAAACTGTTGCTGTCCAAAATTTTCCACAACCGCGTAACTGTAAACAACTACAAAGCTTTTTAGGACTAACGGGATATTTTCGTAAATTCATTCCAGATTATGCTAAGCTAGCCAAACCTCTTAGTGATTTACTTAGAAAAGGTACTGGTTTTAAGTTTGAATCCGAACAACGAGAAGCCTTTTGTAAATTAAAAGAAATTCTCTCTCAAGCAACTGTTCTTCCCATATTTAAACAAGGATATCCACTAGAACTTCATACAGGTGCTAGTAGTCAAGGCTTTGGTGCTGTATTACTCCAATTGTCTGACGATGATAGTTATCACCCAATCCAGTATATGAGTAAGAAGACTTCACCGCAGCAAGAGAAACTCTGTAGCAACGAATTAGAAGCCCTTGCAGTTATAGAAGCTCTTAAGAAGTTTAGAAACTATTTGTTGGGCTCCAAATTCAAAATTGTAACAGATTGTAGCGCTTTCCAGAAAACTTTGGATAAGAAAGATTTAATTCCTAAGATTGCAAGCTGGGCAATGTTCATTGAAGAATTCGATTACGAAATTGTGCGTTGTTCAGGAAACCAAATGAAACATGCTGATGCTTTAAGTAGGAATGCTTTAACTTTGACATCATTTACAACCGATGTAACTGAGAAAATTCGTTTAGCACAAGAACAAAATGAAGATGAGCATGTGAAATTGATTAAAAATTTAGTCGAGAAAGGAGAAGACATTAGATTCTTTCTTGGAAATGGTATTTTGTATAAATTCGAAAATGGAAAAGATCTGCTAGTAGTGCCAGAAACATTACAAAACGAAATCATACAGAAGGTACATAAAAGAGGTCACTTTGCTGTAGAGAAAACTGCAAATGCTGTAGAGCAAAAATTCTATATTCCTAGACTGAAAGACAAAGTTGAAAAGGTAATTGCTAATTGCATAGAATGTATACTATACAACAAAAAGCAGGGAAAAGCGGAAGGATTTCTTCATCATATACCGAAGGAAAACGTTCCCTTAAGTACGTACCATGTAGACTTTATGGGACCACTTCCATCAACGAGCAAAACATACCAGCACATTTTAACCGTGATTGATGTTTTTACGAAATTTACTTGGTTCTATCCAGTGAAATCACCAACTGCGCAAGAGGTTATTTCAAAATTGAGGCAACAACAGACTGTGTTTGGAAATCCCGCTAGAATTATATCTTACCAAGGTAGTGCCTTCACGTCGAAAGAATTTGCAACTTACTGCGCCGAGGAAAGAATAGATTATGTCAAAATTACTACCGGTATTCCAAGAGGCAACGGACAGATTGAGCGAATCCATAGGATTTTGATTCCTGTCTTGTCAAAACTATCACATAAAGATTCAACAAAATGGATTAAATATGGTCCAGATGTCCAAAGAATGATCAATAGTACAACTACGAGAAGCACGAAATATTCACCTTTTGAATTGCTCATAGGTACGAAAATGAAGAACAAGGAAGATCTGAGGATCAGCGAAATATTGAATGAAGAATATTTAAAGCAGTTGATGTAAGAGCGTGATGAAATGAGGAAAGATGCAAAAAACAATATTTTGAAGCTACAACAAGAGAATCGTTAACAGTTTAACAGAAGACGGAAGAAACCGAGACTATACAAGATTGGCGACTTGGTAGCAATTCAACGAACTCAGTATGGGACTAGTTTGAAACTACTACCTAAATTTCACGGACCGTACAAAGTCATAGCCATTAAATCGAATGACAGATACAAAGTCGAAAAAGTAGGATGCCATGAAGGACCAAATATGACATCTACTGCTGCTGATCATATGAAGCCATGGTCAAATAATTGACGACGATTGTGTCAGCTGAAGTTTAACGACCTGATACTTTTTTTTCGTTTTTTTTTATTATCTTTACAGGTACCCCATAATGATAGTGATGTCCATGCAGCAGACATCGGGTGCGATGTCTCCCAGGATGGCCGACTGTGGGAAATTAGAACCGCCAGCGAGGTGACGTCATCTGCCGCCAGCCCAGCGTAGCGCAAAACAGCTGAGACGAGTACCAGAGGTGTTGTGGAGCAGACGAGTTCCAAACGTGGACGAGAACAGACGTGTTCTCTGTAAGCTGACGTTGACTTGCCTTCCAGGAAGTTTGAGGAGGGATGATGTCCCAGTGGTGTTATAGAATCCACCAGCATTTGTGAATCCTGATCTTGTTCCCGAGATTCGACAAGATAAACCAAACTGTGAACTCTTGATTATTACATGAACAATTCATGGTCTATTCTTAGTCGTAGGGTTATCGTTGCCTTTAATTAAGTCAGTTTATCATGTTATCATCCCATCTTTTATTATCTTTCGTTCATACTAGTAATTTCGTAATAAATTTTCTTTATACTTATCTGGTGCTCTTGATCCTTTAATCCTACATGTATTATGTATTGAATCTTGAAAACAGCACGTAACGATCAAAAGCGGAACGGGAGGATCTCTGAGAGAATATCTCACTCGGAATTAAAAAAAACTCTTTGTTTATTTTTAATCATGTCCTCTGACATCATTAAAAATAAACTCTTTCCGTTTAGCTATAGGACAGCGTGTTTTTAAAAATAGATTGTATGACTCATAATCTATTTTTAGATACATGTCGTCTCCCAATGGAAAAGAAAGAGTTTATTTTTAATAATGTCTGAGACATCATTAAAAATAAGCAATATTTTTTAAAAATTCAGATTTAGATATTCTCTGAGAGATTTTTGCTGATGTAGAAACCATTTGTTTAAGAATGAGTTCATTATTATCTATATAAACATTCGCCGTTTCAGATCACTACGTTGCTATTGTGAGATTGCATAACATACGGTCCTGGATAAAACTAATGATACATTTACTAGTCCATCCGTTCTTTCATACAGTTGCTCGCACTACAGAGTTTTAAAACAACTTACAAGAACTGCATTATTATTTTTAGTCTTCTGACCTTTTACACCTATTTGTTTCAAAGGAATTTCTAATGCATTCTATAAAACTGAAGCTTGGTAATCGATCCAACAAAAAGAGTTATGGCTAGATCCACCGAAAAGATTTACAAAAAACAATGTGTTTCCTTCTTGTCATCAAATTGTCAGGACTGAGTGTTCGGTGCATATTCTTTGAAAACACCTTCGTGACAGCTTAAAGTCCTGATCTGGTTTAGGGAGCTGAATGCAGCTATATTCTGTGGTAGAATGCTGTCATTCATTGGTAGAAGAACTGCACTTGAAAGGGATTTAAAATCCTCTTTTATTAAATCACTATGATTTACAAACCACTTCCCAACTCCGGAGGGATACAGAAAGTAAAAGACCACACTTGGGTCTAAAATGAATAATCAGCTAAATTTAAAACTAAAGTTAAATAGAAATTAAACAGTCGTCGCTCACATAGCTATAACGCGAGGTTGGCCTCTAACTAAATGGTGCGTAGTAAGTTTTACTAATACTGACGCACTTGGATTTATTTCAATAAGCAATCACGTAAGGCGCTCTGGCTTAGAATTTAACTGTTAGCTAGTCAGAAGAACGTCGAATAGAATGATCGTGGTCTGAGACTAAAAGCTCTCTCAGACTGAGAGGTTTCTAATTTTCGTTTAAATATAACTTGGCTCCACTTCAAATTAGCATAAAGCTGAAAAAGCCTTCTTCTATCGGGAAGTTGAAAATGAGAAGGGATAGAAAGATTTAAATTAAAATAAAACTTTGTTAATTTAACTAAAACCTTACATACTTCCCGCCAGAACTGGCAACAGTTGAACTACTGTGGTCCAAACGGACCATGTAGAAACTTGCAATTCTACGACAAAAAATAGTCAAAATTTAACTCTTCTAATCTTAGGCCAACCCTTACAAAACAATAGTAGTTGGCGAACTTTACAGACGAAAACTTGCTCTATATATAACTCTTCATCTGTTTTGTGTATATTTTTAGATTCATCTACATCTTACTCCTTCCAGCAAAATCTGGAAGGAAAGAAATTTTAGTACAACATAATAACAGTAATTTCTAGGTAACAGGCTTTATTTTCATACCCGTGTAAATTCGCACACACACCTTTATCATTCAAGCAAAACTAAATTCTTCCCCCAATGCTCTCTCACCGATGTTGGATGAAAAGCAAACCGCAATTGCGGGGTTTTCTGTGTTCGGGGGTGTTCAAATCTCCCACCTACGAACGACTAACATTAGTTAGAACTTGACATAAGAGACGTCAAAAGGCGCCCTATAACCAGCTAAACCTGAGGTTTTACCTAGCTTCATGTCTAACACTTTAAGTGTATTTGGTGGAGAGCCTAACACTTACATTGTAAATTTACTCAAACTTTAACTTTTCATGCATACAATTCGCAGTTTGCACATACATGCTTTATTCAAATTGACTTTGCACCTAACGTGCACTGATAGCATAATATCATTTGTTACATTTTATGAAACTTAACAATTTCATAGCAATCATGAAATACAAATGTAGGTTAAATTTCTAAGATTACAGCAAGTGCTTCCTATTCTTTTCTCTCAAAGTACTTTTCTGAAACATCACATTACACTGAAATAATAGTCCATAGACTAAATCGTGTTCTTCCATTTTCGGACTTTTCATTCTAGAAATTTTACAAGTCTTTCGACAAAGCATAATACAAAATCATTTAGTTAACATTTTTTTCCAGCAATTCATTGGTTTTACAAAACTAATCTATTTACAATGCTTCAGAATCTACTTTAAAAACATTAAGTAATTTTAAATCTTTTCAGAATTACAATTTTAAACAAAAAACATTTTTTTTCTTTCAAGATAAGTAATTATTTATCCCCCAATTGGCGTAAACTCAACTTTCTTTTAAATCCACATTTTTGGTTCTTATTTCTTCTACTTTGTTGAGGGGGGCTTTCCTTTCCTGTCCTTTCGATGCCATTGTTGCTGCTTCCTGCTGTTTTCGCTGAAGTACATCTTCTGTGAGAATGGGTTGCCTCGGATCCTGTAAAAAATTTTTAAACATTATTTTATTACGGTTTTATTACGGTTTATTATTACGGTTTAGAAATTACGGTTGTAGAAAGGTTTGATCTGATCAACATTCGCAGTAATTTTCTGCCCGTCGTTTCTTCTTAATACTACAACGGCTTGTGTTACTTTCTCGATAATAAACGGTCCTTCAAAACGCGGAAAAAATTTCCCCACCTTTTCTTCTGAGGCATTTGACAAGGCATGTTTAATTTTCAAAACTTCATCCCCAACATTGTACTTGACCTCTCTTCTCTTTTGGTCATAATATAATTTTTGTTTCCTCTGGGCCGTTTCCATATTACCTGATGCTTCCCGTATCAATTTCTGGATATCAGTCATTTTAAATTCTTCTGCCCTTTCCTGAACAAAGAAAAGTTTATCTAAGGGTGTCAAAATTTTTCTTCCAAGAAACAGTTCAGCGGGTGTATTTTGTGTTGTATCGTGTTTGGCGGTCCTAAGGGTAAATGCAAATTCATTTATATCGCTATTCCAGGTAGAGTGGTAATTTTCAACGTAACTTCGAATGATTTTCACTACATTTCTATTAACCCGTTCCGCTATGTTTGACTGCGGACGATACGGGACCATCTTTAGGTGACGTAAGCCCAGTTTTGCACACATTTCCTCAAAAATATTACTAACAAACTGGGGACCATTATCGGAAATAACTTTTAGAGGCGCGACCCGTACTTTAAAAGATACCTATTTAGAATTGAATCTCCTACAATTTTTGCAGACGCGTGTTTTAACGGAATCAACTCTAACCATTTGCTAAAATGGTCCACTATAACTAAAAGGTATCGGCTTTTGTTCACTTTACTTCTAGGATAAGGTCCCAATAAATCGATGCCTATTATTTGACTTGGGATTTCTGATTTAATACTATTTAGGAACCCGGCTGGGCGGAAATTATCATAATTATTTAATTGACATGTTGGGCACGACTGGACATACGCCCTAGTAAACTTTTGCAGTTCTGAAAAGAAAACTGCCTCGCGATCTCTTTGGACAGTTTTTCTTATGCCTAAATGGCCCGAAATGCCACAATCGTGCAACTCCTCTAATACATTCAATCTAATGCTAGCTGCGATAACCGGTCTGAACTCGTGGTTCTCGTTAGTCGTTTTTGTATAAAATAACAGTCCGTCAATTATTTCGTAATTTGCGGCCCTATTTCTTATCGGTACAATATCCGGATGACTGAAATTCTCAGGGTCGGCTAAATAATTGTATATATTTTTGAACTCCGGATATTTTCCGAGTTCGACTATTACTGCTTCACGAGAATTTAATACTTTGGATGTCAGCATGGCTATTTTAACTGTATTTCCCTTTTCATCTAAATTAATTGTGCTTAAAGCATCTGCCACAACATTTTCTTTTCCCGGCGTGTTTATTTACTAGATTATATTCTTGTAATTTGAGTGCCCAACTTATTAATCTGGGTGATAAGTTTTTCCCAAAGTAGAGTCTAGTGACCGCAGCGTGGTCGGTATATACAGTTACTGGAGAACTTCCAAAGAAAACACGAAATTTATGTACAGCTGATAAGACTGCGAGAGTTTCCCTTCTGTGGCCGAATAGTTTCTCTGAGTTTCATTTAATGTTCGACTGAAAAAGGCGACGGGTTGACCATTTTGAGAAAGCACTGCCCCAATTGCAAAATCGGAAGCGTCCGCTGAAATTTCTAATCCTTTATCCCCCTCCGGAAATTTTAGGACGGGAGCTTGAGTCACTGCGTCTTTCAGTTTTTAAAACGCCAAGTTGGCTTCTGCTGACCACGAAAACCTAGCTTTCTTTCTGTTCAACTTTAGCAGCGGCTCAGCTATTTTGGCAAAGTCTTTAATGAAGGACTGATAGTATGAACACATACCAAGAAACGACGATAATTTCTTCGCTGTTTTAGGAACAGGATAATTTCTAATAGCTATTATTTTTGATTGATCCGTTTTGATTCCATTTTGAGAAATTTTAAATCCTAAATAATGTAACTCTTTTGCGGCAAATTTACATTTGGACGCATTTATCTTTAAACCAGCTTTATTTAACAATGAAAACACTTTTCTTAAATCTTTTAAGTGTTGTTCTAGATTACTAATCGTAATTATAATATCGTCTAAATATATGAACCTACTTTTACCAAGGACCGGTCTTAAGACGATGTCCATACATCTTTGGAAAGTTGCCTGTGCGCCGGATAAACCAAAAGGCATTCTAAGAAATGCGTACTTGCCAGACTTAGTTATGAAGGCGGTTTTGGGGACATCTTCGGGTTTTACCCCAATCTGAAAATAGCCACTCGTAAGATCGAATGTGGTCATGTACTTTGTAGAGGAAATATTTCGAATTATCTCTTCGATAATCGGCAGAGGATATACGGGATATTTTGTGACGGAATTTAACTTGCGATAATCTATAGCAAAACGCCACCGCTTCGGGTACGTAATCAGATAATCATTATTTTTCTTGCATAAAACTACTGGGCTAGCATAACTGCTAGAAATCGGTGTAATTACTCTGTTTTTCTACATCTCCTTGATATGGCATTCAATTATTTCTTCCTTTACCTTATCATAGCGATAAGGCTTTTGTCTTACTTGTTGGGCGTCCCCAGTTTCTATGGCGTGATTCTTTACCTGCGAGAAACCCGGTACATCGCTAAAAAAATTTTAAAACTCACTTACCAGGCACTGCAGTTTTTCTTGTTCTTCCGCTGGTAAGTGCTGCAAGTCCAGATGCGGGGGCTTATCATTCTCGATTGCTATTGGTTTCATATTTAGCGTTAACTCTCCCCCTTTGAAATCTAGTTTCGCTTCTGCCAAACTAAAAATATCCACACCCAGAATAATACACGTTTGCAGGTTTCGCACAATATAAAATAAAATTTTTACCTGCTCGTCGTTGATACGCACGAACAACAGTACTTTCCCTAAACAGCTACTCTTCTCTCCTTGGGCCTCTATGACATCCGTGTCTCTTGCACGAAAAATTCGGTAACGGCGAAAGTGCTTCTTGAAAAATATTTCTGATATAAAGCTGCTTTGGGCTCCTGTATCTAAGAGAGCCGTCGCCGGTATGTTGTTAATTAGAACTTCAATCGTCGGTAAACTCAAATTTTTCACGACCAAGGTGTTTAAATTTATTGTGGAAGGGTTTTGCGCTACTTCGGACTTCTTCACCTTCCTCGAAGAAATCCATCTTAGTTTAAATTCTTCTTATTCTGGTTGTCCTCGGCATCTTTGCTTGTCCTTCTATTGAGTTCTCTTCGTTCGCCGCTCGATTTAGCAGATAACTCTTTCTTCGGCCATTGCTTCGCCTTATTCCCGTAACTTTGATTTTGCTTCTGCTGGGGTCTTGGTGAACTCCACTGACTTCTTCGCTCAAATTGGCGACGTCGCTCGTTCTCTGCCGTTCTTCGGCTTTCCAATTGTACGGTGAGCTCAAATAGCCTGTCTAACGTCGTTGGGTTTCTTAGCTCGATAAAATCTTGAACTTGGGGCAGTAGCCTAGGAAGTATAATTTGAATAATTTCAGGATCCGGGCGACTTCCATACAAAAGCTTGAAAACTTGAATTTTTCTCAAAACAAAATTTGACAAATCTTCTATCTTTTCCTGATAGCGACTAAAAAGTTCCGCTTCCAGTCTGGCTCGATCTCGTACCATAGGAAATGCTTTCACTAAGGAATTTTTGAAATTTTCGTACGTGTATGTGGGGCTTCCAGGTTCCCCCAAGAGATTATTTCCAATACACTTGAACCAATTTAGCGTGTAGCCAAATCCTTCTAGGCCAGGAGGTGCTATCTCAGGATTCTGCACAGGTACTGCAAGGATCTCAGGTTCGTCTTCTTGTCTTTCAGGCCATCCTCTTATTTTCTTCGGGCGCCAGTGTCAGGACTGAGTGTTCGGTGCATATTCTTTGAAAACATCTTGGTGACAGCTTAAAGTCCTGATCTGGAACAGGGAGCTGAATGCAGCCATATTCTGTGGTAGAATGCTGGGACTCAGTAGTAGAAGAACTGCACTTGAAAGGGATTTAAAATCCTCTTTTATTAAATCACTATGATTTACAAACCACTTCCCAACTCCGGAGGGATACAGAAAGTAAAAAACCACACTTGGGTCTAAAATGAACAATCAGCTAAATTTAAAACTGAAGTTAAATAGAAATTAAACAGTCGTCGCTCACAGAGCTATGACGCGAGGTTGGCCTCTAACTAAATGGTGCGTAGCAAGTTTTACTAATACTGACGCACTTGGATTTATTTCAATAAGCAATCGCGTAAAGGGCTATGGCTTAGAATTTAACTGGTAGCTAGTCAGGAGAACGTCGAATATAATGATCGTGGTCTGAGACTAAAAGCTCTCTCACACTGAGAGGTTTCTACCTTTCGTTTAAATATAGCTTGGCTCCACTTCAAATTAGCATAAAGCTGAAAACGCGCGCTTCTTCTAACGGGAAGTTGAAAATGAGAAGAGATAGAAAGATTTAAATTAAAATAAAACTTTGTTAGTTTAACTAAAACTTTACAAAATGATGAGAGGTTGGAGGACACTCTATTTAATTACAGTATCTTTTCAACTCATTAATTCAATTCCACGAGGACCATTACGAACAAAGATGTTCTGCTATTGGTATAGCACTTGGATATAAAATAGTGTCATGGTACCGGCAAAAAACCCCTTTTAGTTTTATAAGTATTTTAATAATACTAGGATTTAAAATGTATCATTTGAGATTTACATGAAAGTCAAAAACATGTATGTTATCTTTTATATTATTTTTACCGTTAACTATGAAATGGTTTCCAAGATTGGATAAAAGAAGACCCCCAAAAATGGGTCTTCGATGGAAATGAATGCATTAAGAATGCACTTTTTCCTTCCAAGATCCATTTTTTGAGTCTCCTTTTTTCAACTTTTTACTTTAAAAACGGAAATAGGAGAAACATTTCTCTTTCACCAGTCTACAGGAGAATACTGTTCCGCTGCATCATCATCATCATCATCATCTAGTCCTTGTTCCCCTTTTCACCATTACAGGGATATAATGAGAATATTCCGAAATGAGATGTGAAAAGTAGGGGAGTATCCTTGTCAGGTTTTCTTAAGGCGATCACGGTTTCGCCCTCCCCTGTTATTTTCTTAAAAGGGTCGGTAAGAACTTGACAGATCCACAGAAAGAGGAATTCCTTTTGTAAAACTTTGCTTGAGAGGTCAACGGCTTCATTACAGGTCAGAATAACGTGATGAGGATTTCCCCATTTGTTTGAGTAGGTGTCGAGGTCTTCAAGTTGCATAAATTCACTTTTCGAAAAAAAAAAAGGCTTGTAGGACACTTGACTTGGACTTGTATGAGAAATGTCGCATGGTAACAGTCTCAATAAATCTTTGGCATTCCAATAAATAAATTCATTTTCTACATAGCATGCACTTTGTAGACAAAGTTGTGTTCAATTTTCAGGAACATGGCTCGTCTCAGAAGAGTAATGAGAGAAAACGTTCTCGCTGGCGTTTTATATACTCGTTAGAAAGAGGAAAAGTGGAAAGAGGAGGAGGAGAGAAAGAGAATTAGAAGATTGGTTAGGGTTAAAAAAAAGGTTTCTCAGTTGACAAAAGATTGATTAGCGTTTAGAAAATAGTCCCGTCCCACATCGCGTGGTCTTCTAGTATAAATAACAGCGAGAGGGTTGAGTTATTTTTCATATCCTTCAGAGTTTAATACGGTGATGCTCAGAATCTTATATAACGACTTTTTATCCGTTCGTTGCTATGTGGATGAAGAAAGACTGTTCTGGAATGCCACAGATGTTCTTGCCTTAATTCCTGCCAATAGTAAAAATGCTTTGGATATTTTAAGTGTATTTTTCGAAACGGATCATTGCTTCATAAGATTGAAAAGTCTGAATCACGTCCAGTCGGACTGGGGAAGCCTACAAAGTATTCTCCTATCTAGTGAAAAAATGCTAGACCTGGCTGATAAAAATTGAAAAAGCAGTCGCTTATTAGCGTGAGTCTACAGCATCTTGACTCAACCGTTAGTGCGTGTTCTTCCCAATCAGCCAGTTTATCGGCTTTTATATCTTGGAGAACGCTTTCGATGGATTCGACGTTATGATCTGTGAGTTCGCTATATTCCACCCAACCCCAGCATGAAGCATATACGGAAAGATTTCCCCAAGCAATATCAAAGCAGGAGTTGTCAAACGGATTGTACTGAAGCAAGATGTGAAGACACTCAAACAGATCCTATGGTATTGCTTCCCAAGATTCAAGGCATTGTCATCTTCTAAATGGGAAATAAAAAAAATTTGATCCTCTTCCAAATTTGTTTTTGTTTGTTTCTAAAAATTCTCTCTTTATGAAAAGATAGTTTTTGAGAAAGCGAAAAGAAATGTGTCTGGAAAGGAACGAGTGCATTGGGAAATGAAAAGACTATTTACACTGGTTATCATAAATTAAGAAAAAATCACAAAAATAGCGATAACTTCCTCAACATTAACACAAACCGGGTAAAATTTAAATATGTTGCCAATTAAGTGTAGCAGAGTAAAACTACAACATGCAAATTAGTGGCGCTGCACTCAGAATACGTCATCTGCGAGGAGCATAAAAGTCCATGTTTGAGAGCAGGCACACATATTTCATTGTGATAGTGACATCAGAAATCTGAGATAGCCAATTCGTATAACAATGACATCCAGGTAACATTTGCCTGCAGAACTACGATGGAGAGCCATTAGGAGACTAGAGGCAGGACAAAGTCAAAGATAAGTGGCTAGATGGCTAAATGTGACTCCTTCTGTAGTTCACAGACTTTCGAGGCAATTTCAAACCACAGATTCGGCATCTAGGAGGATCAGCCAAGGATGGCCAACTGCTACGACGAGCGCCGATGACCGATATTTGACATTATGTGCAAGCAGAAATAGAACCGCTACTCCGACTCTTCTTAGATCCTCCCTTGCTGTAGCCACCGGAAGGTTGGTCTTAACGTCAACTGTGCATAGAAGGCTTCACGAAGCTGGGCTGTATGCGAGGAGATCAGCCATTTGCGTGCCGCTCACGTCACGCCATAGACCGTTTGCCTGATCAATGGAGAGTTTTCTATTTACGGATGAGTTCAGGTTTAGTCTAAAAAGCGATAGTAGGCGTTATTTGATATGAAGTGAACCTGGAATCCATTATCATCTGTCAACATCCGTGGAAGAGATGCATACGGAAGAGGCAGTGTCTGTGTTTGAGATGGCATCTCATTGGGTGGACACACAGACTTCCATGTCTTTCCAAGGGGAATCGTGAATGCTCAGGTTTATAGATATGACACCCTTGATGCTTATGTGCGCCCATATGCCGGGGCAATAGGTAATGCTTTCCTGCTACAGGGCAACAACGCAAGACCACACAGGCTGGCATTTAGATGATTATCTTCAACGGGAAACAATTATTCACATGGAGTGCCAGCTCGATCCCCAGACTTGAACCGTATCCAGCACGTTTGGGATGCTTAAGGGAGACGTCTAGCTGCTCTCAATCCGCCCCGTCAGACAGTTGCCTCGCTTGCAACTGTTTTGCAAGAGCAATGGCTCTCACTTCCTATCGAACTGATAGATCGCATAATCCAAAGCATCACACATCGCTGCATGTGCTGTATTGCTTCTAGACTTCAATTTTATTCTTTTCATAGAAAGAGCCATGCGCTATTATATTCAATTTTTTGGGAATGCTGGAATGGAGATCTACATCTCCAAATTCCGTATTTATATTAAAGCTTTAGATGTCCATCATCTGATGATATGTAGAAGTGAAGAATGCTGTTTAAAAAATGATGGATAATCTCAAAATGCATTTTCCCAAGCTTTCGCAGTGGAAAGTCATTTCCATGGAGAAAGATGTGTTTTCATCAAACAGTATATGGCTGAAATTGGAGCAAGTTTTATACGTAACACGGCAATTCAATGAGAGTGTATGTAATTTCATGACACATGTACTCTCCAACCTATTAAGGACAGTTGGGAAGAGAGAAGACGGAGTCACGGTACTTGTGATGAGTTTCGATGCATCCTGCAACAATATATTTTTAAAAGATGTAGCAGAACTTATATACACAGTCCAGTCACATTAATGTGACCACCACGTACTTTCCATGTCAGAGTTAAATAACCAATCACAGAAGGCAGGTGGCAGCACAGTGCAGTTTAGCGTATATAAAGGGTGTGTGAGGGCTTCGGAAAACATTTCAATCGTTGGCGTAATGCAGAAACGAAGCGATTTATCCGACTTCCAAAAGGGCATGATCATTGGCTTTCGGGCCAAGGGTGGAAGCATTTCCGAAACGGCTGAGTTTGTGAACTGTTCGCGTGCCGCCGTGGTAAAAGTGTACCGTGCATGGCAAAATGGGACTGTCCAAAATCAGCGACGTGGCAAATGTGGTGCACCACGGGCCATAGATGACAGAGGCGAACGACGGTTGCGGAGATGCGTTCGGGCAGATAGACGGGCTACCGTTGAGCAACTGACCACCAAAATGAACCAAGGGGCTACCAAAAGTGTCTCCCAAAGTACTATTCAGCGAACATTGCTGCGTCTGGGCCTCCGAAGCAGACGCCTGGTTCGTGCACCTATGCTGACTGCTGTTCATCGACGGCGAAGGCTAGAATTTGCACGCCAGTACAGCAGCTGGACGTCCACTGAGTGGCGACAGGTTGCGTTTTCGGATGAATCGCGTTTTATGCTCCATCGGACAGATGGACGTTGGCGTATAAGGCGTGAAACCTCTGAAAGGAACCACCCTGCAACCATTGCCGGAACGGTCCAAGCTGGAGGCGGGAGCATTATGGTCTGGGGAATGTTTTCCTGGCATTCTCTAGGTTCACTGATCATTGTGGAAGGCACAATGGATCAATACAAGTACGCATCTGTCCTTGCGGACCATGTTCACCCCTACATGCGCATTGTTTTTCCTCAGGATGATGGCATCTTCCAGCAGGACAATGCGAGGTGCCATACAGCTGCCAGTGTACGTGCGTGGTTCGAAGAGCACCAGGATGAGTTTACCGTCCTCCCCTGGCCAGCAAACTCACCTGACTTAAACCCAATCGAGCATCTGTGAGACCATCTCGATCGAGTTGTTCGCGCCATGGATCCTCAACCGCGTAATCTAGCGCAGCTGGCCACGGCATTAGAGTCGGCATGGCTCAACATCCCAGAGAACACCTTCAGGGACCTATGTGACTCTCTTCCTGCACGTCTCGCAGCAGTCCGCTCTCGAAAGGTCGTTATTCTGGCTTTTGACAGATGGTCACATTAATGTGACTGGACTGTGTAATATCCTCATGGAAGAATTGCATTCGTAATGGGTAAGAAAAAAATTTGATCCTCCTCCAAATTTTTTTGGGGTAAAAAAAAAGAGAAATAATTCTCTCTGAAAAGAGAGGTTTGAGGAAGTAAAAGGAAATGGGTCTGGAAGAAACAGGTGCATTGGGGAAAAAAGAAAGATTTTTTTCCCAAATGCACTCTTATCCTTCCAGACGCATTTTTTTAAACGCCTTCTTCAAGCCAATCTTGGATCTCATTTCTTCTTTCTGATTACCTCAGACGAATTTAGATTTTCTTGTTATGGAAAATCCTTCAGATTAGAATTATATGTCTTCAAAAGCACTCATGTTGTGATTTAAAGCGAAATGCGGAATGTTTAATCTCAGATAGAGGGAAGTCTAATTTTGGAAAAAAATAATGACGTGGCTGCGGGAAAAAAATCTCCCTGAAAATGTCTGACTCAAAATTAAAAAAAAGTTTTGTTTATTTTTAATGATGTCCTCTGACATCATTAACAATGAACTCTTTCTTTTTCTATTAGACATTTCCAAGATTGGATGATGACTCATGTTTCTAAAAATAGTATTCTTGGAAATGTCCCATAATAGAAAAAATAAGAGTTTATTTTTAATGATGTCAGAGGACATTATTAAAAATAAACAAAAAGATTTTTTTTTCTGAGTCAGATATTTTCTCTTAGATCTAAAAGATTTTTCTACCTGACCATTTTCCTTTTTTTTAAAGATTGGAAAACTGATTTCTATCTGTCTATCTAAGCATTATCCTAGCCCTATTTTACTTTAGATCAGTATGCGCTGCTCTTGAAAAAAGGTTTCAATACAACATGGTCTGGATAACTCATAATCTGGCCCCCCCCCTTTCTTCATTAAAGCATTTCTTTCAACATGTTTGACTTACTTTTCGATAATGAAATCATGCCACTTTAAAGAAGAACTTTTCAAATGTATATCGACTAGATGACGTCACACTCTGTATAAAAGAGGTACTTGAGCTGAAAGTAGCTTCATTTCTCTCAGTCTGTCTAAGAGATGCTTTATTTGGTGAAATTACATCAAGAGAAAATCTATTGGATTTTCTCAAATTATTACCTGTCCTGCACATGGACTGTATTACAAGCATTCTTTGGGAAATTTCGTCGACTGAAGGACTCTCCAATGCCTTATGGGATCCAATGAATACCTATGCTTGGATGTGTAAAGAAACTCTCCTGCTAGGTAAAGGATGTTTTTTCTTTTTTCATCTATCTGTATACAGACAGTAGGCAAAAAAAATTGTCTGGTGGAGGAAAAGGTACATTGGAAAATGTGCTTTCTCCTTTAACCGACCTATTTTTTTAGAACTTTTATCCAGTCTTGTACTGTTTTAAGGGGAAAATGTAATGTATTCTTTAAGGGGACGGGGACTTTAAAAATTAGTTTTTAAGTTTTTGTGTTTTCAACAAGAAATTTAGACGTGTACATATTATAACGTCAGCTTATAAAATATATGTTCAAAATTTCAATTTAGTTTAAATTAAAATTTTAAAACAAATAATTAATTATTTTACTTAAAGATTTAAAATGCTCCTTGCTCTCTAATTTTCAATATTTTTTCCTAATTTTTCCTTTTAGTTACTTATAAAAACTTGACAAAAGTTTTTGAATATGATGGATCAGAAAATTTAAAAAAGGATTTTTGTGAATTTATACCCTGTTTTTGGAAAATGTCACTTTTTGTTAAACTTATCACAAGTTTAAATTTCTTAATAACCTCATATCCAAAAATTGCATATGCCGATCTACTGTAACATATAACAAGATAGTTTCTGCCAAATATCATTCATTTTTAACTAAAAATGAGACGCATGGTGCATTTTCAAAACATACGAATTGCGAAAAGATTTGTTTTGAGAAAACCGAATTTAAAGTTTTTCTTTAAACTTACCTTTAATACATGGTCATGAGAAACAGCAAACTAACTTTAAATATGAATTTGTAAACACTAGATAACAATTTCGTATTATTTAACTATTTTTAGTGTCATAATATTAAATATGATAAAAATAAACACATCGAAAATTGGTATGTGATTCGAAGTTATAGGTAGAAACAATTTATGCATTATAGCCAATGAAACATCTAAATTTCACCCGCACTATATGTTTTACCTTCATTTGTCACATTTACATTATCTTTTAATGCTTTACAATATTTTTTACTATTTCTGTTTTTTCCAAGCTGCTAAACTTCTATTTTTGCTTTGGTTCAAGTGACGTTGATCACGCTTTTTTGCAATGAGTAGGGAGAACGAGTTTGTTTCCTACTGTTCTACGAGTATAGCATTTACATAACGAAAGTTAAATTCATAGCTGTCAATACCATCATCTCTAGCCCTTTTTTAGAAATAAACACTTCTTTTGGGCAAATATATAAATTATAACATAAGTAAATAACTGTTGAAATACACGTTTTTACATTTTCTCCAAAATTTAAAGGACAAAGTTTACGTTGTTTACAGATTTTAAATGCTCGTGACTTATTTAAAAATTAGAATATTTGAACTCGGTTTTTTTGCATACCATGTAGTTAAGAATATGGAATATTACGACAGTAAAAAAACAAATTCAATATTTTGGTTGATTTTTAGCTATTTTAAAGTCCACCGTCCCCTTAAAATGAAACCCTTCATGGAGGCTGCTTTCTTTTCTGTTAGGAAGGCCATGTTACGACATGTAAGGATTTTAAAGTTAAAAACGCGGAATGTTTCATACAGATAGAGAGAAGTTTTAGATCAGAGCTTAGAACTATACAATTCAAATGTTTTTAGATTTCTTAAAAGAGCAATTCAATTCCTACAAACTGGTTATTTGCAGTTAAAAAAACAAACAAACAAATTATAACTTGAAAGAACTTTATTAATATCATAAAATAAACAAACTATTTTACATCTACTGGCCAAGACCAAATATTTGTAGACAGAAAGTTTAGGCTCATTGCGTTCCACACATGTTTGAGGAGAAGACCAGTATTCTTTTGTTTCTAAGGCGTCCCAGCTTAAACACTCGACAGAAAGTTCCTCTTCATCAACACGCGTGTTGTCATTACGGCACTTGTCATACACCACCTCTTTTCTTTCTCTTCTATTTGGCCATTCTCCGGTTCATACAAATGTAATTTTCGGAGAATGTAATCGCGGTCTTTCAAATGGCATGGAAACTTTTTCACTTTATTTTCGGCACAATGAAGTTGTTTGTGAAAATGCTGATGCTTCGCACATTTTGTTTTGTAACTCCAATGCGTTTTTCCGTCCTATTATTTTAAATAAATATAAAATTCCCAAACGGGACCTTTACAAAGGTTAGCAAAATCTTTGGCTTTCTCGTAGCCGTTGACATAAATCGGTTCAACACTTTGCCTTAAACATTCTAATATAAAAGGTAAATGGTGATAGGAAGTGTGTCTTTCCAATCAAAGAAGGCCGTGTCGGTTACGAACTGTCCAAACAATAGTATTTTAATCTCGTACCGATAAGACCAGGTAATTGAAAGGAGGAAGAAAAATCATGGATCCACTCAACGCTGAATCATAAGTGACGTAGCCTAATTCTTTTAAAATCAATTTTCCTTCCGCTGAATATTGAAACGATTCCATGTCGAGAATGATGCAGAAACCCGTTAGATGATTAGAACTCATGATGAACCAATGAAACTGAAGAACCTATCATTTTAAAGAAAACAAAAGACTATGTAAGAATGGGAAGTATCTTTAAGCATTTGAAAAGTTTAGAGCTTAAATGAAATAAAAATAAAATAACATTAAGACAAAAAATTTCATTTACCACCAACATATTTCTCTATCTCCGTATTCTGAAGGTTAGGTTATTCAATTATGGCAAAGCACACGAGGGCTATCAGCCTAAGGGGAGGGATGCCTTCGTGGAGGACTTTCTATGGGAAACTGGCTCGTATACACGTTACACATGGGGAAAACCACGAAAACGCCCATGCAGCCAGCCCGTTCGCGGGATTCGAACCTCGGACCGAACTACCAGTGTTCAACGTCTTTACCGCTCGGCCGCTGGTGGGACCGTATTCTGAAGGAATAACGCAGCTTCACCTTTCAGCTTCTGGGACACCCTCTTTTGTACTTCGTGGAGTTCCGAAAACAAAAGTCATAAAGATCACATTATGTAATCTTATAGTGATTCATTTGTTGACTAAAAATAACAAGGTCACCTTGAAGAATAAAAAAAGGAAGTGCAGCTGGTACTTGACTTTAAAGGCTTCTGCAATTCTCAAAGATCCTTTATTGTTAAACAATTAACTAGCTTACATCACTTCCGTTGGAGCATCGCGAGAGGAATTGGTTTCGTTTTCGAAACCCCGTTTCTATTGAAAATGCTCAACGAAAAAGAAAAACGAACAGCTGTTTGGGCTAGTGATTCCATTGTCGCTGCTGAGCACTAACTGAAGGGAAGTGAAGTAAACTGAGTGAACCTCATGAACTGAAATAAAACCAGAGAAACTTAGAGTCGGTAGCGAGAACGAGAACAGAGGGAAAGCTGCTTATGCGGTTGAATTGAAGGAAAGCAGCCATGCTTGCTGCTTACATGTTACGTGTTTTATAGTTTTATGTATTTCTAACATTTAAGTTCTGTTGTAACTACTAATGAAGTAAACTTGTGTTGTGAAATGAAGATTCCCGCTTTTCGACTGGATTAGTTCATTTTAACCTGGATTACTTCCCATTTTTAGAGGGATTCAATTAAGCCGCCCACCACGAAGAAGACAAAAGGGTAAGTTTACCTTTCGACACATTTTACTGATCTTCTAAAATATTTAATGGCGCCCTCGGGTGGGCGAACTTGAATAACTTTATTCATTGTTTTAGTGTATGATTATTTATAAGCTCTAGAAATGGAAGGTCTAAAGAATTTACGTACTCCTTTAAGACATATTTTTACACGAATATCTAATAAATTGGAGGACTGTTTAGTAAAATAAGTATGTGATATAGAAGAAATCGAATCGTAATGACACAGTTAGTCGAAAAATGGTCGGAGCTTGATTTGGTGGAAAAATAAATTATAAAATTATTATCTGATGATCCTACATGTTCTGAAAGTGATTTTGATAAAGAATACGAGGGTAGTATAGTGAAAGACATGTGAGGCTTAGAACTAAGGTACGGAAAATAAAGAGAAATGCTAATTCGAGGAATAACAGCAAGCTTGATCCTTCAGTTCAAAACCAGAAGTTTAAGCTACCAAAAATCGAATTTAAGAAATTCAGTAGTGATGTTAAGGAATGGTTGGGCTTCTGGGTCAATTTAACAAAATTAACGACGATCCAGAAATTCCACCTGAAGATAAATTTCAATATTTATTTAAGGCTACTATTGAAGGATCGCCTGCAAGGAAGTTTGTCTCCGTCGCTGATAATTATTACCAAGTAATTGAATGTCTTAAAGTTCGATTCGGAAGAGAGGATCTCTTCATAGAAGTATATGTGAGATAATTATTGAGCTTAATTTTGAATAATTCATTGAGCCGAAACAAAGCAATACGACTCGCGAAGCTGTATGATAAAATTGAAACTCATTTGAGAGCACTTGAGACATTAAACGTCACATCTGACAAATACGCCTGTATGTTATACAGTCTCTTTGAATCGTGTGTGCCGGAGGATATTATTAGAGTATGGGAAAGAAGCGTAGGTTTATGTGAAACTATTAAGTCATCAAATAAACTTACTGCTTTAATGAACTTTCTAAAATCCTAAGTAGAGGATTAAGAGAGAATATCGCTGGCAAATCAAGGTTTCGGTTTCGAAAGTAAGGTAAAAACTTCTACCCTCCACCATCTGTTACTGAAACGCAAAACATTCCTATTGTTGTTGGACCTTTCGACACCACAGACACTGCGAAAAATAAACGAACTCTCCTTTTTTTGCGGAAAGGGTCATGATTTATGAGCATGTAAAGCTGATACAAAAATGCAACTAGATGATAAGAAAAAAATTATTATCGAAGAAATCATGTTGTTTTTTTTATGTTGTAGAATCGGGCATAGGGCGCGAGAATGTAGATCTAAAATTATTTGCGAAAACTGTCGCGGCAGGCATTGCAGAGTTATGTGCAATGAAGGAAAATTGAAGGAATGTAAAGAACAAAAGGAAAATAATTCTGAAGTAAAACAAAATGTAATTAGTGATACAGCGTTAAGTAATAGAAACATGTACGCGTAAAGTACTTTTACAGACGTTGTATGTGAAATTACAGAGTAAAAATGGAGGAAACATAATCCGTGCACTCATCGATACAGGCTCCCAACGATCTTTTTTAAGTGAACCTGTCATAAGGGAAATGCAATACCAGAAAATTGAGAAGGAAAACGTTATTCGTAATTTATTTGGTGTTAAAGAACATTCTGAGAAGCATTTTAGATATCGGGTATACTTTAGTATAAATAAGGATTACCATTGCAATTCCTAGACCAACAAGAAATTTGTTCTGAAATACCTGTGTCGAGACTAGGATCATTTTCTAAAGAACTTTCTGATAATACATTGTTATGAGAGATGAAT
Organism: Stegodyphus mimosarum; assembly: GCA_000611955.2. Classification (NCBI taxonomy): domain Eukaryota; kingdom Metazoa; phylum Arthropoda; class Arachnida; order Araneae; family Eresidae; genus Stegodyphus; species Stegodyphus mimosarum. The sequence continues at coordinate 38,243 of KK112291.1, read as the reverse complement.
TAATCCTTAGCAAAGATAAATCATCGGAAATTGACCTATTAATAGGGGCTGACGTAGTGAGTAAACTCTTTAATGACAAAGTAATACAATCGTCTTGCGGATTGATGTCTATCGGAACACTTTTAGGATGGACTTTTAATGTGAAAGATACCTTATATTATAGATACTGGTCCTAATTCTGCCATGATAGTGACAGATTTGCTTGTTAATGATGCCCCGCAATGTTCCCAAACTCAATCAGAAGCTCCAGTGCATGCAGGAACTTCAATACCTCCCCAGACTCATCCAGAAAAGTATTTAATGGACAGTTCAGTACCTCCCCAAATTCATTCAGAAGCTCCAGCGCATTAAGGAACTTCAATACCTCCCCAGACTCATCCAGAAAAGTATTTAATGGGTACTTCAATACCTCCCCAAACTCATTCAGATCCTGGAAATCATTGGACTCCCCAAATTTATTTAGATCCTGAATATCATTGGATAGAACCTCCTCTTAAATCTCCTTATCATTTATGGGACGATTTCATGGATTCGGATTGCTTAAGACATATAGATGAAAATCTTAATATTGACGATATAATGGTGCAGGATTGTTTAAAAAATATTAACACCAGATGAAGATCAACTACTATGGGATTATGTCTGTGAACTATTAATAGAAGTGTCATAAAATGTATAAAAAATTGTAAAAATGTATATAATTGTAAGCCAAATAAAAAATTGTATAATAATAATAACAACAAAAAAAGGTTTTATATACACCAATATTGGAAATGGTTTTAAAGAGTTTCTCGTTATGTTTAAAGAAATAGTTTTAAATTTAAAGAGGAAACTTTATTTGCTTCCGAAGTCCCTTTTATCCAGAGCCGAAGAATCTTTTAGAGAATTCATTTCTTTTTTCCAAGGTTCGCGTCATTATATTAGAGAGTATAGAGAGTTCATTTCTTTTTTCAAAGGTTCGCGTCATTCTATTAGAGAGAGAGAGAGATAGATTAAAGAGAGTTCATTTCTTTTCTCCAAAGTTCGGGTTATTTTTTTAGAGAGCGAGAGAGATTGTAGAGAGTTAATTTCTTTTTTCCAAGATTCACTTCAAAAAGAGATATTGTAGAGAGTTCATTCATTTTTCTTTTCCGCTTCCAAGATTCGCTTAACACTTCCAAACAACAGCAAAAGAACAGCCATAAAACAGCACTATCCATTTAAAATAAAAGGAGCAGAAGATTGATTGGATTCAATAAAAATGGATTGCTTTGATTGCAAAGAAAATGATGTCTTTTTCGGACAAAATGGAAAAGATCCAAGGTTCATTTAGATATTCCCCAAATGATAAATTTCTGATTGGGTACCGGTGTTCGAATACTTTTGTGACCGCATGTACCTCTTCCTGTTTAGCAATTGGTTAACGTCTTTGATGTTGCTTGATTGGTGGATGATCATAGGTATCGATTCCATGTTGCGTTAAACTGGTTCGACCCATGTCAGAAGGCCAGCGGAAGAAAATATCTTGAAGATATTGAAAGACCCGTTCAGCAGCATTCCTTTCTTTATTGTTTAATTGCGTATTCTGAAATAACTCCGATTTAATGCCCTCTGAAGAGACGAATTCTGGAGAGTTAATGTTTCGTTTAACCCTGGTCACTGGAGTACATGCTGCAACCACTGCACCTTTCGTAATAACTCTCGCCTTTTCAGTTACGTTGGCAACTCCCACCGGGATAACGTTTCGCGATTGGTCGACGAGTTCAGAGGCTACGAGTACTCCTTTTGGACTGTTATAGTTCTTATGATATTCTATGAAGCCGTAGCGGAAATTTCTATTTTCGGCTATGGATCCAGGAAGTAAAATTTCTGTTCTTGCTGGTATTGTGATATTTTCTTGTGCTATGATTTTTAATCCCTTCATCATTAATTCCGAATAAGGCTATGTCCTCAGAGGCAGAACACAGTTCGTTATTTTTAAACTCTAAGGAAAAGTTGCATTTCCTTAGAAAGTGCAATCCCACTATGCAAGGATCTGTAATATCTGCTACATATGCCATGTGATGGTAAGCAGTACTTCCAAACGGGATGTTAGCGTTTAATTTTCCGTTTATGTCGATCTTCTTGCATGACAAAGTCTGGAGGGTAGCACAGGGCGGCGTCCCTTTAGCTTCGAGTTGTTGAGCCAAATCTTTTCGGATGATGGTAACATTGGCTCAAGTGTCGAGCGTCATATTACAAGAAACTCCGTTCATGTGTCCCATGATGAAAAGTCAGTTACTGCCGCCACTCACTCCAGTAATGTGAAGTGCTTTAAACTGCGTCTTTTCACTACCTGGCAACCTTCGCCCCGCTAGATGGCAACCTCCACCACGCGAGATAGCAACCTCCTCGGGTGTTCTGAAGTTTCTTCGTATGCGCCTTTCAGCACTGAAGTCCAGCACTCTACAGTCGGTTTCTTGTCACCAATATTCCGTCTCAAGGCATTTAGTTGTCTAGTTAAATCGTCTAGACGAGCAGTGACTTGATCCGCTGGCTCCTGGACTTGAGCAACTCCGATTGGGTGGCATTCTCTAAGAGTTGCTTGCTGTGCTGCCTCGAATTTCATGGCGTACACTAGAGCGCTTTTTAAATCTTTCGCATCCGCCATTCTCCGATCTTTCTGTATTTCGGGATCCCGGATACCATCGATAAAGTATTGCAGGGACAGGATTTCCCTTGTTTCTCTCGGGCACTCCGTAAAGGCAAGGTAAAACAGCCTTTCAACATCCGTGGTGAACTCCTGAAGTGTTTCGGTGGTCTTCTGTTGATGGGAATTGAATTGAAGCCTGTTATATTCTTTAAAACATTTCTTGCCGAAGCGCAGCTCTAATGCGTCCGACAGAGCTTCGAAACCTAGCCTTTGGTTTTCGGGTAGAGTTTGAATGATACCTGCTGCGTCAGTTCTCAGTGAACAGGCAAGATGACAGGTCTTAGCTTGGGAATCCCATCCGTTCGCTTCCACCACTATTAAGAATTGTGTATTGTACACTTGCCAAGAGGTCTTCCCATCATACGTGGATAACTTCAGAGAGCGACGAGAAGTCATGAGTAAAAATTTAAAACCATCACTATTGCTTCCTGCCGTCGCTACGAATTTCTTCAAGGTATCAACTTCTTTGGCGATCGCAGTAACCCTGCTTCAATTTGTTGTTCCAAGGCAGAAACTCTCTGTTCTATTTGTTCTTTTACAGAAGACACTCTTTGTTCTTTTACCGAAGAAACTCTTTCTTCAATGTGTCCAACTTTATTTTCAACAGCGTCAGTTCTGCCTTCCATAGCTTCGAATTTGTTTTCTGTTACGTATGAAATTTCTCTTTTCATTTCTTCTTGAACTGCTTCAATCTTTTCTTCAACAGCCTTTATTTCATCTTTAACAGATTTCCTGAACAGCCTTCATTTCATCTTTAACAGATTTCTGAACAGCTTTCATTTCACCCTTAACAGATTTCTGAACAGCCTTCATTTCATCTTTAACAGATCTTTGACCGACTTCCATCCTTTCTTGACCTGCTTTCATCTCCTCTTTAACGGATTTTTGACCAGCTCTCATCTCTTCTTTAACAGAATTTTTCATCTCGTCTTTAAATGCAGCAAAAGCAGTGTCGAGCTGTGTCAATTATTCTTCCATTGCTCTGGTGATTGGCATTCAAATCCTACTTCTGACGCCAAAACGTGTTGCATGCGTACGGGTTTGTAATCGGACTTGTAGCGGGTTTGCCATTGAGCAAATGATCAGGTTTTAGATATTTATGACCAAATATCAGGGATAACTGCTGGAAAAATGTTCTTATGTTTTTTAGAACGGTTAACCTTAGTGAAATTTTGCAATAATTAAAAAATCAGAAAAACTCACATAATGGCTTTTATGGGAGGATTTTTTTGCAGGCTAAAAATGGGATTAAATTATTTCAGTAAAATGATTTCAATTTTAATGTGCATGTAAACAACTATGCTTAAAATTACAATTATTACCTATAATAAAATGTAAGTTTATGATCATTGAGTATTTAGAAAAATAATTATAGTAATGATAGTTATTCAAATAAATTCAACATAATAAACTTTCTGAATGCATTTTTAAAACTTTATATTTATTTAACATTACTGGATTTTGTTATATAATCCTAATTTTGGTATTATAAACTTCACTTAACAGAATTTCTAACTTAATATATAAAATTTTTCAGGGTCAAAACTGTCTGTCTTTATTAAGCAGATTTTACTGTATTAGAAATCAACTCAAACACCCCCTAATTATCATCTACCATTTCTCCTACACTTGCATAAAGAAATTTTCTAAAATTATATGAATTGAAATTTTCACTTACATCTAAATCCTTCAGAATCTGATAAGGAAAATAGCAAATAAACACACCACAGCTCATGTCGTCATCTTGGCTTGTATGTTTAGGAAAGGATATTGTCCGTTTATCGGTTACATTTACAATACTATTAACTAAATTCTTCTATAATGAAATTAATGCAGATTTCTGTCCAGAATATACATCTAATGGATCGTAAAACTCGAACTTCCTTTCTTGAATATAAACAACTAATAAACCCCAATGGTTATTATTTATAAAAGCTGAAATGAAAACAAATTTAGCACACAGCAGCTTATCTGCCACAAATTTTGATACAAAATGTCTGACTTACACATAGCAGCTAAAGAACTTCAATTTAAAGGAACATTATGTAAGAAAGCACCAATTACATTATCAGTAAGCCATCCAAGCTGAAAAGAATTGGAAATTCCAATTTTTAATAATAAAATTTCTTGTTTAAAGGATCTAAAGACTTTATATCTGTTAATGTAAGGGGAATGTTACCAACACGGAGAATACACTTTCCAGCATCATCAGCATTATTAATCTTTGGAGTAAAACATGCATATTTATTTGCATTACCTAAGTGGTTACTATTAACACTTGATATGGCAGTGATATATTTATTTCTGGCAGACTTGCCTACATTAGACGAATATAACGAACCTTCTTTAAAATTTTCTTTGTCATAAAAAGAAGGAAAATCTGGAAGTTTACGGATAAGACATTTCTTGACAGTCATCCGAAACAATGGCTGGCGTATTACTTTTTTTATTGGGGGGCAATGTAGAGGCACGGTAATTCATTAGAGAATTCCTGCCGATGCTTTGACAGTAACGCACCTCTACAGTTAGAGACCATATTTTAAAAGCTTTTGTAACATTTGATAACAGCTCTTTTTGAACTGTTTGGTTAGGTGACATGCTGTGCAAGTCAGACATTAATGCTCCACAATTTTTGAGTTTCAGTACAATTTGATACAGAAAGTAGGAAAACCTAATTTCGAATTATCTTTCATATCACGGTAATTACTTTCTGTTTCAGCGGGAGACTGGCTCTTGAAGGAAAGATTACATGCATGCAAAAGAATGAATTTAATGTATATGCTTGCATAACCGGCTAACATCTCCACAATCGCAAAAATACATATGATTTACACAAATTTAAACATGGAAGTTTAATGCAGTTTTAATAACAATGGTCAATTAAAAAGCGTACTTCATTAAAAAATTTAACTCTGTATAGAATACTATTATTACTTTGAGATTTGATAACCCAAGAAGAAGGATCATATTTAATTACAGAACCGTCAGGAATCTTCATTCCAGACTCAGGTCTTTTATGGTATAAAGGTGGATATATGCCTGATTTATACTTAACTTTTATTTTATAATTATGGGCAATAAGTATATCCTCGTATCCTATCAATAAAAATATTCACTTTTCAAAAGCACATTTATCAAATTTTATTAAATTTATGTTTAAAATCCATAGTTTTTATTTATTATGATAAGGGTTTGTCAGGACTGCTGTTCCTTCTGACTGATTTTGCAAACATAACTGGAGTCCTAAGTCAGAAAAAGGAGCTTACTCAAAGCTATTTCGTGCGTGTGTAGAAAATTAAAGATAAGGAGGGTGAAATTTACTCTTTATTCTCACAGCGTACAGGTACTTCCACAGTTCGGGATACAAAGACCAATACTTTTGGTCCTATAACGTAGAAAATAAGAAAATAAACTAACTTAACTAAATAAGAACTAAAATGCTTTGCAGAGACGAGTAACGCGAAAATTGGCCCTTTAATACTACGTATGTAGTGCGAAGAATGCAAAGACTATGATACGTTTTCAAATATAAACGAAAACTAAGTTCTGGCCTTAAAGGCAGACAACGAAAATCACACGCGTGGTAAAGGCCGCGAGAAAATATCTCTCACTCTTTCTTGGCTAAAAGCCACGTCTTAAATATTTCTAAAGTTTACAAGCTCATTCGCATATCCTAATTCTATTCGCGCTTATTCTGGCCGGAAATGGAAAATAAGAGGGGATAGTAAAGGTTTAAAATAAAATAAACATTAGTAAAACTTAAAATTCTTACATATTTCCCGCCAGAATTAAATAGTTCGAAAACTAGTTCTAAATGACTTGTTGAGAACTTTAAATTCTAAACTCTAAAACGAGGCCAATTTTTACAATATTTCTAAACTAGAGCTATTATTTCTAACCTATAAATTATTTGTGTAAGCTTTACAGACTAGATGTCCTGGAGACATATTCTTCATCTGTACTAAAATAGAAAATTTTTCTCACTTCTCTGGCTCCTTCCAGAGATCTGGAAGGAAAACTAGTTTAGTACTTGATACAGCATATTAGATTGCGAATAGCATGTACGCGTTCCTTTTAGACGTGCGCTAATCTCATTTTTCTATTTCATTCATACTTTTATTTAATTATACCCCCCCGTGCTCTCTTATATGTGTTGTACAAAGAGAAAATATAAACACGAGCGTGTATATGTACGAGTGTTCAGCACTATCGCCGGCAATCAAGACACTAACGTGTTAAAATTCAACATATCCAGACCTCAGAACAAGCCTTATATTTAGCTCGTAACCTTGAGGTACTTACTACTCTACAATGTGAACTAACTCTCAAGTATAGCGTCAAAGTACCTGACCTACTTTCATTCTTTCAACATTTAGCACGCTTTTGCAATTCATAGCGCTATTTGCATTCATGCTGTAATATTCTTTTATCTCAGCAGTTTTAAATGTTTACATTCATATAATACTTTCAGTTTTAACACATCAACGTACTTCTTAAGAGAGAACTTTGCATAACAATACTTTAACATCTTATTAAGGTTAAACGTTTGCAAAACATAGAGTAAGAACAAAACGTTAATTTCCTTCTTTTCATAGCAAGTGCATTTTTCTTTTACATTTAAATACTACATTTCGCTTTATGTGTCCTTCAGACTAAAATGTCTTTGGTTTACAGAACATTTTAGTAAAACTTGTACAGTACTTTTACAATACATTTGAAATACTTTTACTATGCTGTTACAAAGATTTTCTACTATTCTAGTACTTGTACATTACTTTTAGATAATTAGATAATAAAATAATGCTTCGCCGATTCGGCTCAAAACTTGACCTCGCTTGAAGTAAAACTTCTCGTTAACTTCTGCAACTTGCTGTAAAGAACAAAAATTAACTTAGTCAAGTAACAGAAAATTTTACTTATCTTTTTTTTATATTCAACCATGCGTCTTGCCGCCCATTCTTAAAACGTTGTGAAGACAGCAGTTTGATTCAATCGACGTCTGGGTCGGGCCTCAACATCTAGCACCCCCTTTTGCCATTTTCTTTTGTGACCTGTCCCTTGAGCAAAGAATAGGTATTGTTAAGAAGGAAAGCTTCGCAGCAGCAGGAGTGGCTCCCTCCGAACGAAAAGGTACACAACTGCGCATGCGTGAAATATCTGTCACCAAAAAGCGGCAAAGCTCGGAGCTGATGTCGAAGTTCGAACAGGTTCGACGGTCACGTTTATCAAGAGTTTAAAGCTGTGTGATTCCATTTTTTTCCTACATATTGACAGATATAAAATCAGACATCAAACTGCGATATGGATAATACAAGTTCAGCTATTAAAGGAAAAAAGCACGAAAATTCGAGTTTAAATTATCGCGAAAAGTCAAAGAACGATTTATCTTAACCCGTGTTCCTCAATTTTCTGGACACATGGCGGAGGTAGAAAATCTCGTCCAGGTACATCACAAAAGATGAAATTCTCGCCAACAGGTTCCGTCTTCAAATTCCTTGGCGAACTGTCCCTCTTCTTTCTAGCGGCGTAGAAGACAAACTGGTTTACGTTACGTCTATGAAGCCTTTCCTTCTTTACATAGACTTTCTTTGCCTTGAGCTTTCTCGAATTTCCTTCTTTCCCCTAATTGTTCTGAAGGTCTCTTGGTGGGAGGTATCCTTGAAGTCCCTGGCATCTCTTTGGCCCAGTGTTGCCGGGTCATGGCGACACCACCGAGAGTTAAGACGACCCGAAGTCCGTACGCGGGAGGAGAGCAGTGTTGTCGGTTTCCTACGAAACAAGATATTTAGGCAGCGCACCAAACTGGAATTTAGATTTCGTAAAAGAGTGTGCAGGGCGCCGAGGCGCACACTTTGGGAATCCCTGGTCAAGGCTGAATTGAATGAATCTAGACTGCATTTTGAAAGTTTAATTGTAGCTGTTAAAAAAATGAACAATTATGTTATGTACCCCAACCTTTTAATACCAGTATTTTCCAATGGAAACTCTACTTTTAATCATTATAGAATTTTGGGTAATTAAAACGTAATGTGCACCTGTTATTCAGTATATGATGCTCATGATCGAAAATGTGAAAACGATATATCGATTTTTCCCTCTAGATCTTATTGCATGAAAGTTTAAAGGATTGTGATTGCATTTAAGTAAAATAGTTTATTTTTGTGTATTAATACTGCCAAATGTCTTATTCTGAATGACACTAATGAAACTTTTGCATAAATATTTGAAAAATACGTTTAGAAGTATCATCTTTACTGTTAGCCATTGTAATGTTGTTAAGCGTACCGGAGAAGTATTACTGCATTTCTTCAATTCGATTATCTTTAAAGAGCTTTTGAATTTGTAAGATGCGTTAATTTTTATGGTTTACAAATGTTATAATGAACGTATACTGTGTGACTCGCTTAAGCGTGGAGACATTTCAAGGCGGGAAAGAAGATTCAGAGAGATATAGCAATGTACGGTAGACAAGCATTCATAGCTTACGAGAGGGTGTTATTTTAGAAAAGGTAAAATCTAATAGCACAAAATTTGGCGTTTGGCAATCAACCGCAGAGAATATAGGATGGGAGCTTTCAATAAGCCCGAGTTAGTATGTATGCATCTAGTATATCGATGGTTGGCATATAAAATGGTTGAGGCTCTGTGCGTCTGTACAGTGCGTGGTACGCGAATAGGTGGATTTCGAATCATCGGATGTTTGCCCGGCTGTATCGAAGATTCTGTGATACGAGATATTTCACGGCAAGTCAAAAGAATGGCAAACGAACGACAATTACGACTGAGGTATAAGAAATGGAGCTCCTTTAAGTAGAAAGATATCTATGTTTCAGCACACGAGCGATTGTGATTAATCTCGCTGTTTCCAAGCCATCGTCTGAAGAATTCTGTACTCGAACCATTGTATCCATACCATAAGCAAGATATACACTAGTGTGCAAAAATTAAGGACGAGACGGTTTTTCAATATAACTTTGTACAAAAGCTTTCCAAATCAACACATTTAATACCGTAAGATCCACTATACGTAAGGACATGAGTAATGTAAGCAACACTTACTAAAAGAGAAATCAGAGGGATAAAAAGAGGCTTTACTGAAAAAGTAGCATGGAACGCAATGCGACAGAGGGCCGAAACATCCCTGTGATGGGTGGCTGGCAAGAAACATCCGGTCTTTAATAGGGGATATGATCTCCCCTGACTGCTAGGCAGGTTTCACATCATTTGTGCACGATGGACATGTGGTTATTAATGAGCTGTTGAGACACTGCTGCTCGTTCCTCTTTTACCAATCGCAGTTTCGGAATCGTTACTGGCGATAAGTTACGTGCTGCCACGGATCTCACTAGTAAGTTGCGTACATGCTTGACGGGATTTAGATCCAGAGACCTTGCCGACCAATCCATGTGTTCAATATCTTCACTTTCTAACAGCTCTTCGACAGTAACTGTGCGATGAGGTGGAGCGTTGTCGTCCATGAAGAGGAACTGAGGACCCATAGCCCTTGTGAAAAGACGCATGTAAGGAAGAAGAACCTCGTTACAATAGCAGTCCCAGGTGACGAACCTCCTTGGGAGATATGAAGGTCGGTCCGGCTACCAAGCATTATGTCGGCTCGAACGAGAACTAGGTGACCTCCAAAACAGCCACTTTTGATGATGTTGAAGGGGTTATTGCGTGTTCCCCGCTCTGTCTAGATGTGTATGTGTCTAGAATCGCAACTCAGACTAAATCTGCTCTCATCTGTAAAGAGTACTCGTCCCCATTCATTGTCTCTCCAATTCCGGTGTTCCCGGCACCACAGAAAACGCCTTCTCCGATGGGCAGGCGTTAGAGGTACACACCGTACAGGGCGTCGTGCAAACAGACCACACCGTGCAGTCTTCTGGCCACGGTAAAACGCGATATCGGTTGTCCACTCGCCTGTGTCGTGTGTCTAGCCATTTCTCCCGCTGTCTGCCGCCTGTTTCTTCTGGCCTGTGTTGGAGCTTTTACTAATTTAAGTTTCTAAGTTTTAAGGTTCAATATTCAGTAACACATGAAAGTCAAAATTAGGATAACCACTCTGAATCACATGACTATAACAAATACTGCATGGGTGTAAAAGTTTGTGACATACATGATAAAACATCATTTAGACTGTGAAACTTGTGTGTTCAAATAAAACAGTAAATAATACCAGATAATACTCCAACAGAAGGAATTAATATTGCGTTGTGTTTGAATTTAAAAAGATTGTATCCCATTCCAGTTTTAATTAATCTATTGGGTCCAGTGTTCTAAGTTATTAGAGAAGACATTACAAGATAAGTTAAATTAAATATATGATTTATTAGAGATAAACTGTTTTAGTACAAAATTATACATTTGGAGATGGTGGTGTTGTTCAAATAAAATAAAATTTCTCATACCGTTATTCGACAATGGTAAGGGTACATGAAGATATGTAGATACACAATCAAGGCAGTAGATTTCAACAAAAAATTTTCTTGGACGGCCATTAGCTTTCTATAAGGAGAAAAAAAAACAAGTTAGTTATCGAAATTTTTTTGTCATTCTCGTCGCCCTCCATAGGAGCTTTCTCTCCTCCATTTCTTAAGACATCGTTCTCTGATAACGCAGACAGCTACTCGCGACGAAGCGACAGTCTACTGCTCTCGTGACACCTTCAGTATATTATTCTTCTCGCCGTCTGCCAACGCCTCCCCTCCTCGTAGATCGCTGCAAGCCTTTTTCTTCCTTCCGCCAAATACTCGTTTGGCGATCCGAGATGGTACAAATCAAGTCAAATGCACGGCAACCCCAGGGGAAAGAATGCACACAGGAAGGTGAAGCAAGGGAGCTGGGATGCCGGATTTTGGCGAATAATCGCCGACCCTCCAAGGTCATCAACCTGTCAGCAGGAGCTAGCCTCGTCCAAGGGTCCCAATCCAGCATGGTGAACGCCTGCAAGTCAGCGAATCACCCCGACCCCTCAACCTTGGCGTAGCGTACTGACATACAAAAAATAACCGATCCAGCAGAGTGCAGATTTCTCACTTGATGACAGATATTTCCCAGACCACTGTCTGGCGGGCGAGAAAGTTTCAAAACATAGTCATAAATCTTGATTTCCCAAAAGGCAACGTAAAAAGGTTTTCGAAAGGAATTAAGGATTTGTTTTTAAATACTAATTAATACAAAACCGAAGAAAAGTACTTCAATTAAAATATAATAATCACATAAGAAACTTTTTATGTTTTCCACAACACCAAACACGACCATCATAGTCAAAAAATATGGATCCCAATTTAGCAGAAAGGGGGGCACATTAACAAAACTTAATTAAACTTTAACACCAACTTGTGTAAGCAAAAACTTTAAAAGCTTTAAAAAATTGACCTTAAGGGTCAGCTTAATAAGAGATTAAACATTAAGCAACCAAGTTAAGAATAAGTATTAACTAAACAAAAATTTAAATAGTTAATCAAACTACCTTAAGGAAAAAGAAAATTTTAATACTCAAGCAACTTAAAATCAGAGTTAAAAAAACTGTCAAAAAAATTAAATGACAACAATTACTTTTCAACAAGGCAAATAAACTTAAGATCAACTGCAAAATAAAAACAATTAATAACCTTTAAGTCTGATAACAGAATTAAGTTAAATCATTACAATTAAGACATTTTAAATTCAACAACTGAAATAGCTAAGTATGTAATACATAACACAATGAAGGCAGCCTAGGAAAATTTCAAAACTACTAGCTAACGAATTACTCAATCTTTGACTGCGCTGCGTCTGAAGTCGCAAACAGTGAGTTATTCGAATAAAAAATGTAAATGTGGTAAAAATTAAAAATTAAATGTAAATAAAGGCTTAAAAGCTATGTTGCAACCTTATTAAGGATGCTTTCATATGTTGTTAAATAAATACTGAAAACGCTTAATTAAATATTCCGAATTCTGCAGCCACACTTGTCACACTGCGGCCTTCCTCCAACTTCCCAATGATTCGACCTCGGGTAAAAGCATCCAGATGTCGTCTAACAGATTGATTATTCGCCATTTCTCGCTGAGGCAGCAACTCGGTGTGATTTAAATTGCTATACGGCGTGCAATCTCTTTGCCAGAAATACTGATCTTACACCGACAACATGCTTTATACTACTCAGACACTCCCCCATTACGTCTACCTGCATTCTGCGCATGTGCTACCGTACATCACCTTACTTAATCACCTGACTGGTCTTTCTGTTCGCTCTGCCTCTTCGTTCAGCTGCTATGCTAATATTTCGACTTCGTCCTTAATTTTTGCACACCAGTGTATGCCATACCATAAGCAAACTGTTTTTTTGTCATTCTCCAATGGGAAGCTTGAGAGTGGAGATGTGGTATTAAGAACTTCGGTTTGCATTCAGTTTGCATCTCCTTTAGAAAGCAGACGCATGTTCTTTGGACCGGGTGATAGAGTTAAATTAATATTGCGATGTCTAAGAGAAAGAAGTTTCTAACGGGAGAAAAGTATATTCGAATTGTAAAGTACATGAGTGACTGTTTTGACACCGAAAACTCTCCAAAAGTATTCTACCGAAATATTCTAGATTTAAGTGAGAACAGCGACTTTGCTACCGAAGTTTTCTCAGCGACTGAATTGGAAGTTTTTTTGCTTTCACCTCAAAATCCAGCAGAACAATGGCTACTCCGTCATGAACTCAATCTGTTAAGTAATTGAAGCCTTATGAAATTATGGAAATTACAGAAGTAAACTTAATTCAAGGTTATGAAAATGAAATTGATTTTTCGCCATTTTTTTCGATAATCTAATGAACATAATAGTTAAAGAAACTAATAATTTCTATGATTGAAAATCCATTTTCATCCAAAATCAACATACTTCTTTAGATGTGTCTAAAATGACGGGATTCCTAGGATTAATTTTTTGCTGGGATGGAATAATTAGAAAATGTGATCGGAAAATGTATTTCATAACTTTCTGAATCACTTATGCTATAACATTTGATCATATATTTTATTAATTTTTACGTATGTTTAGATATATTTTTAAGTAAGTTTTTTACAACATTTCATCAAGATGAGGCAAATATTTTATTTTACATTTAGATTTTAATTATTTTTTTTCAGAATCTCTTGATATTCTATATTTATGATTATATTACAGTTAGGTACTATTACAGAATAAATCAAAACAGCTAATAAAAAATACTTTTAATGATTTTTTTTAAAGTTAGGCTTAACGATGCGAAATATCTCGTCTTGCTAAGATCGTACTACTGCAACAACACACCATCTCCAAGGTGAGTTGCACTAAGCGGTATGCTGTCTCGTAAGAGGATTAACTGTTATAAATGAACTATTTATAACATTGTTATCAATGAAGCAACAATCGCATAGTTAAAAAATGCAGTGCTTCAGATCTTTATGCAGTGCAGGTCCTATAACTTCAGATCTTTATGCAGGTTCTTTATGCAGTGGTTCAGATCTCCTCCCTCCTACGTCTATATTGACTGAAATACGAATCATTTGCATATCCAAACTTCTTCCTTTCATGCGATTTTGACGTTCCTCAGATCATTCCTTACTGGTGCTACAATTTTAATGGCCAAGAGTGTATTACTAATGTCCTTGCTAAATTAATTCGCCGGTACAAGAGCTATCACTTGTAACTGTACCTGGCAATGAAGTGTGTTCCATATAGTTTGTTTCCGAAAATCTACTCCTAAAATAAACGATTCATGACGTACAAATGTTTGATTGAAATCTTTATTACTAAAATATTCGATTTGAATAATTCCGCTAAGAGCGAGTATGCTTAACTTATAACAGGATAAAACTTGAGCTTTTCCTACAGTGATAGTCTTAATAATATAAATGAATTATTTGTACGCTTAAACAGAATTTGCATTGGTGTTCGTTAATTGAACGTGCTAACAAATTTTGTTTTTGTACATAGTATTGTAATAAATTTAAACTTTTGATACCATCAATGTTTAAGTTAATTATAATGTTACTGTACAGGCGCTGAAATTAACTGCTTTATCGTTGACTGTTGTTGCATCTGCACTGCATTGTTAGTGTAATTAAATAATTTATCATGCTTTTTTTTCTTAAATTTAATCTAATTCTTTTTTATTATACTTTTTTCTACATGAATTCCTTTACATTTCCCAAGTGTTATATTTTATTTCTTTATTATGTAACAGACAAAGTTTTATGGTTTTTTGGTACCCTTGAGTTCTAAATCACAACGTGTGAAGAATTTTGTAAGGAAATTGCTACTTAACCTTTTAACTGTCATGCCCGAGATAATCTCGGGCATAGCACTGGTGTTCGAAAATGTCACGCCCAAGTATTACTCGGGGTAATTTTTTTTTGAGTGCATCGTATTGTTATACGCGAATATATATCGGGAGACGTCTATTTCGGCTTCATCTCTTTGTCAAACCCGACATATTCTTCAATATCTCAAAATGGCATTTTGCATCGAGTCGCTGTAAACCGCTGTATAACTTTTCAAACTGTTTCCACAAAATATTATCGCCCTGTATTGTATTTAAAGAAATTAAATAATGAAGAATCTGCAGTGAGTATGTACATTTCTAGCACTCTAAAAAAACAAAGATACCTAGAGCCATCAGATTTTGAATAACGTAGTACTCCACCCGAATATGGGCACCTGGAAGCCCGAATCTTGAATTTTGAATTTGTTTTATTATCAGTTTAATAATTTTAAACTTTCACAAATTTTTGATTAAGAAACTCAACGATTTCAAAGGGAGCAGTTGTATCACACTGTACGAAATAAAATATTTTTATCTCCTGCTCGCAAGACTGTTATTTAATATTTCTAATTTGACATCTCTGGATTTAAATCCATTTTCATTTAAAGCAATCAGTCAATAAGATTAAAAAATTAAAACATACTTTTTAAGAACAGAGTTTAGCGCTTTTAGTCACTTGGTTTGCCACTCAGTAATAGAAAGATGAAGACTGAAAGTTTAATGTGTTATGCTTTACTGAATAGCAGCACGCTAGTGTATGAAGATAATATGTTTGAGGCAGTGGCAACACTTGCTTTCGAATAGTCGAAGTTGTGGATTAAAACTGAAAGATAAATATCTTAAATTTTGCCTAACGGGAACAGTCTTGTCCGCAGGAGATAAAAATGTTCTATTTCGATCAGTATTGCCATTTCTCGCTTACAAATACTTGAGTCTATTATACAAAAATTCGTTAAATTTGTACAAAATACAAATTAAATTTAAAAAAAAAACAAATTTTTAGATTCGGTTTTCACAGCCCCATGCTCATGTGGAGGAATATAATTAAAAATTTGGTAGCTCTAGGTAGCTCTAGGCAGTCATTTTACGCACAATGCGAGGAACATACGAAATTCGAATTATTCTTCAATATTTATTTATTTTTTTTAATAATGCATCGCGATAACATTTGAGGGCAAAAATTTAAAAAGTGATTCGGACACAAAGGTGATACAATCAAAAAGGGAGTTTCGACGCTTTCAGCATCTCTGGTGCTAAAAATGGTGATGATAGTTTTATTAACTTACAGATTATAATTCTGCACACAAATTTATTTCTCTGAGGTTAATCCAACTATAATAGACTTTAACTGCTTTGGTAATAATGTGCTTACAGCATCTTTTGTTCAATAAACGAATTCAGAATAAAAGACGAAGTTTTTAAAATTCTTTTTAAGTTGATTATTATTCGACAAGAGGTTTAATTTTATCTGATGACAAATTCAGATGTTAGTCTAATTGTATTTTCGAATTTTAATCGAATTTTTTGCTGAGAATGAAGATGAAATATCCATTTCTTCAATATGTGCTGAAGCAGAATCTACTTACTTTATTAATCCTTACAAAATAAGAAGGAATATATTTTCGACTAAGCTATAACATACAAATATATGTGTTTATATATATTTGCGGTTCTGTACTTCCCAGAAAACCGAACAGTTTTTCACTTGATTGTACATGAGATCTTTTATTTGAAATTTTCCTCAGTAATAAAGTGTATCATTTAAAACAACAGTTTTGTCAGTGTTTCTTACCAATACTTCGTAGCACGTTTTGTCCTAATACTGTATAATTTTAAACTGGACTTTCATGTTTATGTCAATTTATCTTGACTTTTGGATTTTAGAACGAACTACACTCACAAATTTTCATTTCCGTGCTTAACTTTTGGAAGTTAAACACGGAGAGGAAAATGCTAATTCAGGGAAGCCAATCAGAATCGAAGAGGATGCAATTAGCTGCAGAGGTAGGTGGAAGTATGCAAATATGTTAGGTAACAGCCAATCGCGCTTTCGTGTCAAGAAATACGCAAAAAAGACAGTCTTATAAGAAGCCAGCTTTGTGAAGGGTTACAGAAGTTAATTGTAAGTCCTGATAGAAGGTATTTAAAACTTTCGTACAATTTGCTTTCAAGACATACGTGTTTCTGTGGCTTCCAGAAGACGAATGGAAGATTTTGAGCACTGGCGTGCTGTGGGGCGCATTGAAGCAGGACAGTCGATCACAGATGTTGCTTTTTTCTTCGGCGTTCATCATTCTGTAATAACACGTTTATGGAAACAATTCCAAACCACACAGACAGTAGTCCGAAGGCCCGTAGCCAGTCGCCCAAAGGTTACAACCCCCACGGAAGATTGATATATTGCTACTGTAGCCAAGCGGAATCGCAGAGCGACTTCCACACGTGTGACATCTATGGTTACAGTGTCCATTGGTAAGGCGATATCTGCAGCTACTAAATATAATAAATTAAATAAATGATAATAAAATTAAATATGAGTGGACTGTACGCGAAGATTACATATAAGTGGACTGTACGCCCGGGTACCTCGAGTTTATGTTCCTCTATCCGTCGAATCAAGAGGAGCACGATTACAGTGGTGCCGGGAACATGTCAATTGGAATGTGTCTGACTGGGGCAATGCCATGTTTACTGATGAGTCAAGATTTGCTCTGGAGCCAGATGACAAGCGTATAAGGATATGGCATGAACAACGAACACGCAATCAGTCCCAAAACATCACCGAACATCATGCATTCCGAGGCGGAAAAATTATGGTGTGGGCAGGGATTTCATTAGGATACTGCACGGACCTGCACATCTTTAAACGGGGTTCTTTGACTGCTGTCCGGTATCGAGATGAAGTCCTATAACCCATTGTAAGATTGCACGCCGCAGCAGTGTGCCCTAATTTTTTTAAAGGATGATAACGCACGTCCCCATACAGCTGACATCGTCGATGACTACCTGGAGAGTGAAGGGATTGAGCGTATGGCGTGGCGAGCATATTTGTCCGACCTTAATCCCATTGAAAATCTTTGGGATGCTCTCGGCCATGCTGTATCTTCATGTTTCCGACTTCCAGCCACTCTTATTGAGCTGGAAACTGCTCTACAAGAAGAATGGCGATTGCTTAATTCTGCGGCGGTTGACCACCTAATTGAAAGCATGGTCACAAGGTGTAAACTTTGTGTACAGATGAGAGGGGGCATCACATACCCTATTAATGTCCTTTTTTTCATTTTATGCTTTTTTTTTCACTTTATACGTAATTCTGTTTAAGTCTCCAGTATGTCATTATCTGATAACTCGCAAAAATTTAATATTGTTTTCATTTCTGTATACAATTATTGATTTTGTTTTGTTCATAAATATATATGCTACTTTCCTGCCGAATTTTGCATCAATCAAAGCAGTATTTGTTGATTTTTTTGCATTTTACATCTTCGTGCTTAACTTTTGGAAGAGAGTATATTATGAGTGTTGTTTAAAAAAGTAAAGTTTTTAATATATTACAAAAAACGAGATCGATGGGAAATTTCCTCTATTCCTTGTTCACGAAATCTCTTTCATCCGAAGTAAAATCTAGCAATTATGATGAAATAAAAGTTATAAAACGTTTTGTGAGCAGGCAGAGAACGCATGATTATGGGGGCTGGTACATAATCTCGTGGCATTTTATTGAACACAAAACATTTTTGAAGCAAATACCTCTGAACCTATCTCTATCTAGACCTCCCTCTGCTCTCATTTCTGTTCAGTTAGTTTTGTCTTTTTCACATTCTTATCAGATAATGAAAGTAAATAGGAAATTTAAGGGGCTATTGCCAATTAAAGCTAGATTTTTTTTTACATATTTCATTATTACATATCATTCCTTATTCAAAGAGCAAATAAAGCAATAAAGCTTTGCGGCAAACTATCTGCTAGTTGGAAAAATCCTTAAAGCGGCAGAAAAGGAAAAATAATTGTTGTATGGAGCCTTAATAACTGAGATTACATCTTAATTTTTAAATTACCATGGTATAACTTAAAAAATACAAAAGTATATATTTTGATCAAAGTAATTTTTTAAAATAAACTCAGTTTCTGATCTTTAAAGTCATGCTGAAATACACTCAATTGCTTGAAAACGTACTTATTTTCCACATGATTCTCCACGAAAAGACTTTCAAAATTTAATAGCGAAATACCAAAAATATTAAAATGCCAGTATATCAACATGTTTCGATGGATTATTAAAAAAATCGTAAAACTGTGCAAAATTTCGAATATCCATCTTTAGAATCTACGTTTAACATCATTAATCCTATAATATCCTGCTAAAAGTATGGTTTCTTATTTATTTTAGTCTGAGGGTCTTCCATATTTGGACAAAAGCAAACATTTCGATAAAAAACTCGTCCCAGATTTCTTGTTTGCTCTGTTATTTCCCAAATGTTAAAAGGTGCTCGAGAAGTTTCTTGAAAAGACCTTCGTTCATTTTATAAGGTAAACAGCCATCTGAAAACCACAATAAAACTTTCCAAAAAGTTAATTATACAAATGAAAATAAATTACATTCATTCTTATTGGCGTCAATTTTTACTTTTTTTGTATGCGAGACAAAAATGGGCAGCAAACACCGAGGTAAAATATATATTTATTGTGATTCTCAACCAAACATCCACTTTGCTTGCAATTATCTATTTACATGACTATAAAAATCCTTCATCATAATTTTAAATTCCTCCTTTATTCATATTTTTAATTACATAAACCATATTCCAGATTTCTTTCAACTATTCAATTTCATAAATAACGAAACTTTTTATGTTCAATATAAGAAAATTCACTGTTAGAACATTTAATAATTTTTTTATTAATACTCAAGATATAATTTTTATCTAATTTTCTTTATTAACACTTAAAATTCTTTCGCTTCTATTTATGTTCCATCTTTAAACCAGTCTCCAAATAATTCAAAATTTTAACAATAATTCAAAATTTTAACAATAATTCAAAATTACATTTATCATTACTAAGAATTTAATAACTTCTTCGAACTTAAATGTTAAGAAACTTTGTGAATCCGTTATTAAATTTATTCAACATAATTATTAAAAAATTTATTTCTGATACTTCAAAATTTTAGATCGAATAACAAACTTCAGTATTCTTCCTAACTAAAATATTTGACAAATTTTAAAATTGGTTGCTTAATTTATTCACATGAATGTTCAAAATTTATCTTTCCAATACTATAAAACTTTAAATTTATGTCATTTAAAATCCAAAAATCTATTTAAAATAGAATTTAAATCCCATTAAACATTTTTTTGTGTTCCCTTTATTTATTATGTATCATGTTCTTCGCACTTAAACCATAAAATTCCATTCAACAGCAATATCGCAAAATAATTTTAAAATGGGCATATCTTTAGAATTTCCGATACACAGTCTTGCGTGCTGGAGATAAAAATATTTTTCTTTTGTTTACGGTGTTGCCTTTGCTCGTTTTGAAATCATTGAGTTTGTTAATAAAAAATTCGTTAAAGTGTTGCAAAGTATGAAGCAGATAATAAAACAAGTTCCAAATTAGGGCTTTCAGATGCCCATAGTCAGTGGAAAATTACGCTATTCAAAATTGGATGGCTCTAAGTACCGTTGTTTATCACAATGTGAGAAAAATGTATTCATTTATGCAGATTCTTCGTTATTTAATTTCTTTAAACATAATGCAGGGCTATAATATTTGGTGGCAACAATTTGAAAAGCGAAACGGACATTTAAAGTTTTCGACCTAAAACGAAATTAATATCCTTCCTGGGATAACGCCTTTCGGTTTAAAGTTCTTTTAACATTTAAAACCTAACTAAAAAATAAGAACGAAATAGTAAAAAGTATTTTAAGCTGCGCTAATCACTCAAGCAGATTTTTAAGCATGCACACACTTCTAAATGATAATAAAGCTTGTAAGATGAGATCAAACTTAAATCTTAAACTACCTTTTAAATTTTGTATATTAATGGAAAACGTTCCGTGCATTTAAAAAGAATCAAAGTTTTTTATTAGATTATTTTGTACATTGGAAAAGCAACAGTTACTCTACATTTTTTTAAAATGCATGCAAATTTAGTACAAAACTGAGACCTATTTGATTTAACTCTAGAACGCCCGGAGGATTCCTTTCGACTCCGCAAGTGAAATAAACACCCATATCTTTCCTAATTTTTCATTTCAGTTGTTTTTCTTCCATGACTTTTAATGAATTAGTGATGTCTATGACTTGAGAAAACCAGAAATATTTAACTTAATTTTAAAAATACTTATGGGCCTATATCCCTAGAACGCCCGATGGAGTCATATCGACTCCTTTGGAAAAAGACCGCAGTTTTATCATTTCCTTCCTCTTTAGGGGTTATGATTTTGTACTTTTCTTTTGAAAGAGTGATATATCATTTATTGTGACATTCCTCTTTCCACCCCTCAGTTTAAAAATGGTCAGTTTCTTTGCACCTGCTGATCCAGTTGGCTTACTTCCTAGGATAACTACTTTCACAGTTATTTCGTTGCTATTTGTGTTGTATTTTCATAAACGTTCATGCTACACAGTTTCTTTGAATATATTGAAAAAAATAGCTCGTAAGAAAGAATTAACTCCCGAGGAAATAAAAAATCTTTCACGTGAGCTATCAGATAATGAATTTGAAGGGAATGAACTATTAGGTATTGAAGACGGGGATTTCGAAATAATAGATTTTGGATGTGTAAATGACTATTCATCAGATTCTGATGGAGGTGAGAGAAAGGCAGTTTCAGAAAATGCGTCAGGTAATGCTGAAGCTTTCACTACTCCTGATGGCACAGAACGGAAAATGTATAAAAATTTTTAAAAAATCCTTAAAGATTTTTCAAAACAAAATATTATACGGCAGAGTTGTGGACCAATAAATCATGACAAAAAAAACATGTGATAATAGTGCTTTGAGTGCTTGGTTTTTATTTATAGACAACACAATTTTGAACAATATAAAGAAATATAACAAAGTAGAGGCAAGGCACCGTCTTCGAGAATGACCCTTGGTCTCTTTGTATAGATCAGTTAGTTGCCTTTATTAGAATACTATATGGTCAGAGGTGTGGGTGATAAAAGAATAGATCTTCATTCCTTGTGGTCTAAAACATGGGGCTTAAATTGTTGCAGAGAAACTATGGGAACAAGCAGGTTTTGTGAAATTCTACGATTTTTACGATTTGACTTGAAATCTACACGTTCTACACGCTTGCAAGCAGATAAAGTTTGAATCACTTCATTGATAATTGTATTTCTTGCTTCAAACCGGGGGAAAATATAATAACAGGCGAACATTTGCTTCCAAGCAAAACACAATGTTCGTTTTCTTAATTTATACTGTCAAAGCTCTATAAATGTGAACGAAAGTTTTGGTTTGCGTTTTTATGAGACTGATGAAACCTTTTCTAAACAAAGGTCTAAATGTCACAGTTAATAATTTTTTACATCACTTTATTTAGCTGAAGAATTCCAAAAGAATGGAACAAGCTTGGTAGGAACTATCAGCAGAGCAAGAAGAGAAATCCCGAAGTCCATGGAAGAATCCCAAGAGGCACTGTATGCATCTAAAATTTTGAAGCATGGCGAAACAAGGGCTAACTTTACAGTATGTCAAGGAAAGAGAAAGAAAAATGTAATTATTTTAAGTACCCTTCATCGAATTGTCGATATAAGTATTAATAATGAAAAGAAAACTTCAGAAGTAATTAGATTTTATAATGCAACCAAATAACGTGGTGTCGACGCAATTAATCAGATGGCTAGAAAGTACACTGTAAACGCACCTTCTAGAAGATGGCCTGTTCATACTTTTTATAATATATTAGATTTAGCTGCTATAACTATCCGGATTATTTAAAAAAAATACTGAAAAACTAATAACAAAACCGCCATTCATCCAGATGTTAGCTAATAAAATGCGTCAAAACTACATACGCTTTACTAACAAACCAAAAAGAAATGCAGACAGAGTAGACTTACCACAGAAATCGGCCCCAAAGAGGAAATAATGTAAAAAAAAACTTTGTAATGGTAATATGACTAATAATATCTGTATTCCATGCAATAAAATGGTGTGCGGAAAATGTCATGGAAAGCTACATTATACATGCAAAAACGGCATTCCGGAATTTTAGTTTAAAAAGGATTAAAAGTATACGAATTCTGTGAAAAGCATGTCATTTTTTTATTTTCTTATAATTGTAAATTTAATTATCCTTTTTTTAAATAAATATTTGCATCTACTACCCCTGATTGCAAATTTAATTGTTTTACTTCAATTATATTCATTATTGTGTTCTCGTTTGTGTGTTTGCCTTGGAAATCCCGTTGGAATCGAAATGACTCCGGCGGGCGTTCTTGGGGGATAAAATTTGCGGGCGTTCTATTGTTAAGTTTTGCCTGCTTTTTAATAGCCCTTCTGGGTTAACGCCCGTTTAAGCTAAAAAAACTGTTTGGCCTAATGAGAATTCTAACAATACATTCTTTTAAAAATATTTTGTGATTTACGTTTCATATTTATGTAGAGTAAGTGCGAAGAAAGCAATGCTTTATAATAAGCTAAAAAGACAAAAGAGTTGTCTTAATAGGCGTCGTACAAAAGCGCACTGGCTATCTGCGATGCATTGCGAGAGCATAAAAAATCTTAAGAAACTGTCTTGCGACATGCTGAAATCTGAATCCTTTTAGACAGTCTTTTTCTTTCTATATTTTTACTTTTTTTTAAATGCATAAAAGAAATAAAATGGAAATTTTGTTATCGATGTATTATGAAGTGCTTGTGTTACATTTATACTTAAATTACATTTACATACTTATATTACATTTATACTCATATTACACTGCTTATATTACATTTGATAAAAAATGTTTGTTGTATAAAATAGCACTTGTTGAAAATTCTGTTAAAAATGTATGGGTAATGAAACTTTATATACTTCCCTAATGCTTCCGTGCTATGTTAACGAGCAACGCACTTTTTCAGATTATTTTCTCTACCTCATTTGATGTAATAGTTCAAACTAGCCTTCATTCGTACACTTTTCGCAAGGCGAAGCACAACGAAAATGAAGTAGAAAAAAACAATTAAGAGGCTCGACCATGTACTCTAGCTATCGGTATCATGAGAGCTAAGCAAGGCGGGCATAAATATGATTTCTTGAAGTAACTATTTTTTAAGCAACAGACTTTAGCAATGTTCTTTCATATTTTTTATTTTATTTGCAACAGATGGGCTCTAACGCGAACTGAAAAGTATCACGTCTCTTTGAGGTGTTATTCGAGATCCATTTTTATTAACTTTTCTAAAGTCTGTACGCGAGTACATTGCTGAATAATCTGAGGTGATCAATTTTCTCTTTCGGAAGTCAAACTTATATATATATATATCTATATATACACACACACTTTCGGTAAGGAAAAAAGCCGAAATGAAAGCGTTTTGAGAATGGAGTGAAAAGCATATCGGCATATCGGAACGGGAGAAATATGCTGTCGAAACTGTGTGAAAGACTAAAGCAGCTATCTAACACTCCCGTCTCCGATAAAATACCAAACAACCCCAGGCTTCTGAAACCGAAGATGTAGCAAAATATTGACATTTCGATTTCTACATAAAAAAAAGAAACGAATAAAGACCTTTCCCAAATAAATTTCCAGAGAGGAAAAATCATTTCACACACAAAAAAATTGCAGAACCGTAGGTACTTGAAACTGAATTTTGTTTTCATTCATTCTTCTTGTGCGAAAATCCTCTTCGTTACACATTGAGATTGAAAATATAATTGACTTTTTGCGAGTCGAAGATGGGTAAGATATTTTTATTTATCTTTGATAACGCAAAGCAGCTTTCATCATGAGGGCAATTAAGATAGTCGATTTTTTTGCGAATATTTCAGGACAGCAGTTTTGTAACGGCGATATTTTCTACTTTGTGAAAAATAAATTCTAATTTTAATACTCTGAAATAGCAGTTCTCGAACTGTGCGTCATCAGACAATCTGAACGCTTTGTTTTGCGGGGGGGTTCATTTGCAACAGAACTACATACTTGTACAGAGAGTGTTTACGCATTTTAAAACGATTTCGATAAAGAATTTTAAAAAATACTTCTTTTGAAAAAAATATCTATCAACAGCTTATTATTTAAAATAGGAAATATCATTTCTACTTTTCAACCCATTTTTCAATCAAAAAATGCATGGTATTAAAATTTCTAAGGACTAACAAAGCAACATTATTAATTAGAAAAGGAAAAATCGTGAGTCACTGCTTCTGCATGGAAAGAAAACTCCAAACGAATATCCGACAAAGGTAAGTACGATTTCTTCTTTCTTTACGGTTTTTCCTTAGAATATAGTGTTGCCAACGGCAGTGGAATGAAAACTGTTTACAAAAGAGAGCAGGATATCTCTTTAAAATTTAAATCAGGAAATTAAAAATTATTATGACGTTCAATCAGGAAAAAATGAAACTGAGCTCCTGGTGGTCTCTATTTAAAGGGATAAAATCCATTGCATTTCAACTTTAATACGCTTCTTTTAAAACTTGAACGAAATATGAACAAAGCACATCTATTACTAGTCATCAATATAATGTAAACTATTCTCTGTATTCTAATGTCAAATAGATTCCTTTATGCAAATTCAGGTGTTTAAAATCAGGAACAATTAGAAATTGAAAGATAAGCTACGGTTTCCAAAGCAGATTATAAACTGGTGAATGTAATACACGACTTCGTTCTCGAGTCGCGAAATGATATTTAGAGTTGTTTACCGAGTTCTTTGGTATTTAGTTAATGCTTCGACTTGCTACAAAATTTACTGTTCATAAAACTAAAAGGACGAGAAATACAAATATACGACACATCTCCATACCAGAATGAAATAAAATCGGAACCATCTGTAACAGAAGAAAAGCGGTGGAATTCGGGGACAGAGAGTTCCACTGTTTTATCGAGTATTCCCCTACAGAATAAATACAAAATTAAATAAATGAACATTTTTGCATCCTTGTACGAAGTCAAGTAAGTGTTGTAATCACGAAATACTTCGGATATCAGATTTTGCGGAAATATCCATTTTGACCGTTTCCGAATCCATTTTGACAATTTTTTGCATAACGTCTATATGCACGAACAGAATAAAAAACTCTTTATTCCATAACGCACTGTAAAACGGATTTAAAATGGATTCAAATGTACTCTTTTCGTGACATCTGTACCTACGTAAACATCTCGACAAAAAGGATTAGTCGTAGAGCGTTGAAATTTTGCATATGGGACTGCTATAACACCTGTTTGAACACTTCTCTTTTTTTATCGCATTCAGAAATACCAAAAGTGTATATGCTTATATATATGTAGAGACAGAGAGACTAACGTTTGGGGAGGGTTCTCTAAACGAAGCTGACTTGTATACATGGAGAAAGTCATGTAAAGGCCCACGCAGCCAACCAGTTGTGTGAAATTAAAACCAAATTGAATTACCAGCATTTAGTGACGTTAGCAGTTGAGTGCTGATGAGCCCTGAATGTCTTGCAAGTGAACATAAAAATTTTTCTAATTTTGTAAGTGGCTTTTAACAATGTATCTTCTGAGGGAATTTGACATTTTTTTCTTTTGGGGAAGTGGGGAAAAGCGGTTTTTTTTCCCGCTTGTATTCTTGTGTTTTGCTCTTTTATATTACTTGACTCATAAAAATATTGCATATTAAGCAAAATATTCCTGATTTTTAGAAATATCTTAAATAATTTTTGTAAATTTTCCTTTGTATTTATTTTAAACTAGCGGAAGTATCCGAAGCTAGTTAAGTTAGATTGAAAGTAGAGTCATGCAAGTTTCAGTCTGATGTAATATGGAACCCATATAAAAATTTTCCATAGAAAAATAAACCAGTTCTCTCTCATTATATCAAAAGCAATGACAAGCAGTTTTTAATGATTTTTGTTTTCGAATCCAATGGTCGTAAAAACTCAAGTTCCATCAATATTTAACCTATATTCAATTTTAGTCGATCAAACATGACAAAAAATTATCATGATTGATCAGAAATGAATCACGCGAAGAAACAAACACACAGACATATATAGATTTTGTAAAACTTACAAATTTTTGATTAACAAACTCTGCGCTTTGAAAGCGATCAGTAGCAACACTTTTCGAAGTAAAGCGTTTTTATCTCCGACGCGAGACTGTTGTCACTCGGAAAAATGAAGGCCAAAATTAGCGTTTTCAGAGATTTTAATTAATATTTCTGTCTTTAGCTACTTTTTTTGGAAACAAAATTGGACGTCGACGTTTTCCATAAGCCAGAAAAGAACTGTAGAAAGTTTGGTGACGATAGCTATAGTAGTGACTGAGCTAATCTCGAATAAACACATAGACGTTCTTTTTTATATGTAGAAATGAAGTTTTGCTTTCTGTATTAAGTAGCTTTATACCAGCATATATTATCTCCTTTGTATAATATTTAACTTCCATACTATTTTTAACAATCTTGAAGTGCAAAGAATTTTTAAATTAACGCATGTTTTGAAAAAGTGTTCTATATTAGAAAAGTAATGAGCATGAAACAGAGAGTTCTTATAAGTAAACATAAATGGCCAGGCCATTCTGTAGATTAGAGGACTCAACCTTTGTGTATTTTTTCTATACAAAATTTTTCTGAGAAAATAATAAAATAAATGAGGTCACTTAAACGTAAATTTACAAGTAATAATTAATTGATGATCTAGCATTTGGATAGGTAGCATTCTTACATTTATCACATAAAAAGCTCATATAACGGTACAATTATATTAATAGCATTCTCAGAAATAGCCTTATGTGGTGCATCTTCGAACTATTATTTTCCCAAAAATGACTACAGTAAAAAATTGACAGATTGAATCAAACAACGTTGATTCCAGATAATTTAGAGGTAATTCCAGATGTTTTAGGGTAGGTTTTAGGTTTGTTTCACTACCAAAGAGCACTCAACTGAAAGGAGAATTTATTTTTAACTAGTCTGACTAATAAATAAAGGCATAGTTGTTAGTCATACAACTATGGCTTTATTTGTTAAGGCATAGTTGCATAGTGCGTAGCAGTCCAAAACTAAAATAGAAAATAATGGCAAAATAACAATGGTTAAAAAGGAATTATTTAATATTTTGAATAATGTACATATGTAACTAAATATAGTATAATAGATAATTTTGTTTATCAATATTGAGAGATTTATTAGTCCAAAGGGGCAACTTGCCCAGAAGAACTGTTAATTTCGTTTTGGCATTTTGCGTCGATTCACTAAAAGCGTTGTTTCACTTTTCAAATTGTTGCCACTAAATATTATCGCCCTGTATTATATTTAAAGAAATTAAATAATGAATAAATCTGCATAAATGTATGTATGTTTCTCGCATTGTGATAAAATAACGGTACCTAGAGCCATAAAATTTTGGATATTGAACGTTTCCACACGAATATGAGCATCTGGAAGGCCAAAAATGAAATTTGGAATTTGTTTTATCATCCATTTCATATCTTGTAAAATTTTAGCGAATTTTTGATTAACAAACTTAAGGATCTTCAAACGAGCAATGGCAACGTTGTACAGAAAAAACATTTTTATCTTCAGCGCGTGAGATTGTGCATCGGAAATTCTAAAGATATGCTCATTTTAAAATTATTTTCGATATTGCTCTTGAGCGGAATTTTATGGTTTAAGTGCGAAAAACATGATATTTATAAGTAAAGGTAACACACAAAATGTTAAAAAACGCCTCTTTAGACGTAATTTAAAATCTGAAACATTTAAGATTTTTCTTTTATTTATTTATTTATTTATTCTTTTTATTTCTGCTTTTAATTGCCAAAAATTATCAGCATATGTTATTAAAAAAGCGTACCACAATTAATTCAGATGAATGAAGTTTCCCTATCTTTGAATAAATGAATCCTGATTTAGTGTTTGATTTTTTTAGGAACATACACTCACGTTTGTGAAAATTGCAACACCAAGAAGGAATCGTCATAATTGAATGCAATTTAATACACAGTTGAGTGGTAGTGGTACAAATAAATGATTAAATGTTCAAAGCAAACAAACAAGAACAAGAGATCAGAATCAGTATTTTGTGTGGCCACCACGCGCCGCAATAAGTGCTGCTACACGACGTGGCATGGAGTCAAACAAAGTTTGAATGTCTGACTGAGGAAGAGCATTCCATATCGTTTGTACGCGTACCCAAAGTTCGTCTGCAGACGCAACAGGACGAGGATCACGAGCAAGACGCCGACCAATGACATCCCACACATGTTCAATTGGCGACATATCCGGGGAACACGCAGGCCAAGGAAGAAGCTGTACCTGCTGCGCTGCAAAGAAGGATTTAACAATCCGAGCAGTATGAGGGCGGGCATTGTCCTGTTGAAATACAGCGCCTGGCAAGCTTTGAAGGAAGGGAACAGCTTCGGGCTGTAGAACTTCACGGATATACCGGTTGCTGTTCAGATTGCCCACAATTCGTAGCAATTGAGATCGTCTATGATATGCTATGGCGCCCCAGACCATAACTCCGGGTGTTCGTCCACTGTGGCGTTCGATAATGCACTCCGGAAGGTGGCGTTCACCGGCATAGCGTCTGACACGAATGCGGCCATCATGGTACCACAAATTAAAGCGGGATTCGTCAGAAAACACGACATGCTGCCAATCAGCACGCCAGTCTCTATGCTGATTGGCCCATTGTAGCCGCAGGCGGCGATGGTCGTGCGTTAGGGGGATCCTGTATAAAGGAGTCCGTGCGCGCAGTCCACACTGCAGCAGACGTCTACGAATTGATGAAGCACACAATGAAACACCTGTAGCTATTGACCACAGTGCTGCCAATTGTCTAGAGGAAGCTGTACGGTCCGTCCGCGCCATGCGGACCAGGTGTCTATCATCGCGAGCTGACGTCACATTTCGGGGTCCACTCCCGGATTTCCGAGTTGTCCGACACTCGTCCGTCCACTGCTTCCAAACGCGCATCACTGTGCTGCTGTTACGCTGCACACGAGAGGCTACTGCACGATACGACAATCCAGCTTCACGAAGGCCGATGATTCTCCCTCGTTCAAACTCTGTAAGTTGTTCAAATCTCGCTCTCTTTCGTCGACGAGGCATAAGTACAGATTGAGTTAACGTTTACCACTAGCAGATAACCACCGATAACCATACACGCCTCGCTACAGCCGTCTATTTATTCGGATCCATCAGCCGTTCAGAGGGCGCTGCTCAGCATACGCATGCGCTACGGATTTGCAATTCTAATCATTTGCATATCATGCGCTACTTTGCATTTCCTGAAAATTTCAGCTCACTCGCGTAAGTCCTTCATGGTGTTGCAATTTTCACAAACGTGAGTGTATTTAGAGTTAGAAACATTGAAATTATTTTGTAAGATGGAAGAATAATGGAACTACACATTTCTGAAATTCTTGCATTTAAACTCACAGACTCTTTCACTAATCTATTACGTCCATAACTTGTATCAAGTGAATATCTATCTAAATAGAGAAACAATCTCTTTCTTCAAACTTCTGCCAGAATGATTGGCACAAATTTAGCAAAATCTCATAAATAGATACGATGTTTTATGTTAACGTGCTTAAGGCCTACAGAGATATGTCAGCTTTTATACCTAAAATATATTTTTTGCTTAATTTTAAACATAGGTTTTTCGAATTCAGGTTAATAAAAAATAGGATGAATGCTTTTCGAAAATTTTAAGCTGAAAATTCTTTTTCCATTCATTTCACATTCCTACAATGAATTACATTTTTATATTCTCAACTATCTAGAGTTTTCATGTATCTGGCATTCTACATTTTCCGAGCTTTCAGGGTAGTTGTGATTCTACTGATTATAATTTTGCCATGTTAAACAGATTATAGTGGATCCATGTGCGTAAAATTTTGTTAATGCAGCCAAACCTCATATTCTGCTCTTATTGCATTCTTACAGTTGCATCATGAATCAAGGTGGTATAGAAAAAATATTACATAATGTAAACAAGGACAGATATGTTTCACGCAATTTTAATTACCTGTTCGTGGATATCCCTGTGATTATTGATTGTTGAAGGATATTATCAAACTAATTGTATACCATAACAGCTGCAGACTATGTGATCATCGCTAACTAGTTACAACCTTTGATGACCTCAGTTTTCCCTATTGTAAATGAGCTCTTTAAGCAGAACGACACTTTTCATCCCAAGCCCGGAACCGTGACACAGTGGTTTGGCGGAATGTGCTGGTGAATTCCGATTAGTGTTCTAGCCTTCTTGAGCACATCTTGGATGATGTGGAAAGCCAACCTCAGGTTAGGTTAGGTTTTATTTGAATAAGGTAAACCACAAAAGTTGATATCTACCTAAGGGAAAGCGTGCCTTTGTGGAAGACTTATTAAGAGAAGCTTGCTCAATATTTCATATTACCCATGGGAAAACCATAAAAACTAACCATAAAACTAGCCCATTCACCTAGGTTTGGACTCAGGTCAAACTGCCAATATTCTGTAACATGATTTATGTATTACTAATAAGTGGAAATAATTATTATATCAAGATCAGCTAAACATCATTTATTCTACCTCGAAGTGATATAATTGCAAAGTTTTATAACCACTTTCAGCTGTATAAAATTTACCAAATATATTTTGGTGAAATATTTCAGATACGAATACAGTAGCAAAAATTTCCTTTTCAGTTAGAGCATAATTCTTCAGTGCAGATATTTTTTTTAAAAAGCAGGGCAACTGTATGACTTGGGAAAAGTTCCACCTTTTTTACATAGTTCGAATTACTGAACTCATTTCCTTCATTATTTAAATGCAATTTAGTTATTTTGTTGTTTTTATGTTTAAATGGTGTTTGGTGTTACGTGGCTGACGTTTCTTCTTCTCAAGATGAAATTTTATCTTTAAGATTTTTATTTAAATTCCACGCAGTATTCTATTCCTAATTGAATTAGCTTTTAATTCTGTAAGTCTGCAGTTATTACTTGATTTCTTCAACTCTATTAAGAAATCAAATGGTTCACCTTTTTATTGTGTTCTAGAGAAAAATGTATGCATATCAACACTTTCATTAACATCAGATGCTAACATGTCAGTTTAGAATTGGATTTCCATTACTTTCAATTTTCACTTATGTAAAATTATACTTTTTATGGTACAATAGTACGCATAATTCACTTAGCACAAAAACCTACGATGACATATAATCAGTATTGCTGTAAAAGTAATGAGAAATCGTATACTCGTATGTATTCGTTACTCAATTAGCCAGTACTCACTACTATCGTATACTCGTTACTTTCGATCGAATCGAGTATGGTATGAAGCATCGCATCGTGTTGAATCACGTGAGCGGTTGAATTGTGGCTTCTCGAAGACCACGGCTGAACCTCCTCGGGAACTGAAAAAATTCAACCAATCAGGAAAGCAGTGCTGCAATAGGGACTTTTGCGTCGCATTTTGAGTAGAAATAATTCACTTTGTTTTGGCTACTATTTTGTGGTGCACTGATATGATTAAATATTTAATTTTCTATTGCTGTCAGGCCTTGATTTCTAAACTCAGAAGCGTGGAGCCCTAAGGAAGGCCGTCAGGAAAGTAGGAAAAAATAAATAAATAAATAAATAAATTTTTTAAAATCTGAAAGGTTTCAGATTTTAAATTACGACCAAAGGGGCGTTTTTTAATTTGTGTGTACCTTTATTTATTAAATAGCATGTTCTTCGCACTTAAACCATAAAACTCAGTTCAAGAGCAATATCGCAAAGTAATTTTAAATTGAGCATACCTTTATAATTTTCGATACACAGTCTCAGGCGCTGGAGATAAAAGAAGTTTTTTTCTGTACAACGTTGCCATTGCTCGCTTTGAAATCCTTGAGTTTGTTTATCAAAAATTCGTTGAAGTTTTACAAAATATGAAATTGATAATAAAACAAATTTCAAATTTCAAATTAGAGCTTCCAGATGCCCATATTCACAGTAGGATTACGTCATTCAAAATCAGATGACTCTAGATACCGCTGTTTTATCACAGTGCGAGAAACATATATACATTTATGCAGATTTTTCATTATTTAATTTCTTCAACTATTATACAGGGCGATAATGTTTGGTGGCAACAATTTAAAAAGTGAAACGGATATTCAGAGTGATTCGATGTAAAATCGCAAAACAAAAACAATGGTCCTTCAGGGACAAAGCCCTTTTGGACTAAGGAAGAAATAAAATAAATATTAACAATAACAATATAATTAGTAATAAAAATAATAAAAAAATTGTCATTAAAATACTTAATAATTAAAATAATAAAAAATTAGTGTTTAAAATAATGAATAAAGTAACATAATAATTAGCAACTAAAAATACTTTCAATTAAAATTCAATAAAATTGTAAAGACAAATAAAATTTAATTAATTCTTAAACTTATGGTAAATAGTTAAATAATAAAATAAAATACCAGACCTTTTCTTATTGGCTTAGTACCGTTTCACCCTAAGCTCGAAAAAGTGTCGTTTCGTCCGCTGCCCTCCCCCACTAATTCTCTCTTTCCCATTTCATCCGCTGCTCGTGAAACAGGTGTTCATTTTACGATAAGACGAACGCCTATTTACTTCAATTAAAATGGTTTACAGGAGATGACTGTTTCTACTTTCACTTAGCTTTTGATTTCTAATGCTATTTAATTAATATTTTATGCAGAAAAATTATTCTGAGAAAAGTAATGAATTTCAGGCGTGTTCAAAAAAAGTGTGTATCTGAATATAATAATATTTTTATCCCACAGTGTCCATTTTTTTTTAAATTTCACACATTTCTAAGGCAAAGGAACCAGAGTATCACTATTTTGACACACATACACACACACTGAATGTATAATTAAGATTAATGTTATTCTTTGTTAAAAGTAATGGGTCCTCTTTAAATGCAACCATTCATGCTTTTAGAGGATTTTACATGTGGTGGTCTTCAAAAGCCGATGTTCACTATCAGTGTTTGTTTATGTTCTCAAAAATACAGATCTCTTTTAATTCTCTAAGTGATTTCTCGAAGTGACCTCTTAGAGATGTCGTCAATAGATGATTTGTTAAAATTATTTTCTAATAGATAATGGAATGTATGTAATTCAATGTCAGTTTAAAAAATGGCTCTCTATATTAAGAGAGATTTTTTGCTCTAATTTTTATTTCTCAATTAGCTGTAAGTTTAATTGTTTTCTTATATTTTTATTGTACATAATTATTTGCTTTGAGATAGGCACACATACACGTAATAATAATAAACCCTATATATATCCCTACATATAATAGTAAACCCTATGTATACAATAAAAAAATAAAAGAATATTCTCTATTTTATTTTTATTTCAGCACAGCAGATTTAAATTATTTTGGAAATGGATATGATGTCTCTTTTTGAAAAATTAAAAATGAAAATTTTCTTTTTCGAAACCTTTTTTCAACTTATATCATTACATACTTTGATATACTAATAATTCACCTGTACACAATTCACCGTACACCTGTTCACATTCGAACGATGTTTACCTGTAAACATCGTTCGAATACATAGAATAGCCTTGATTACATTTTTTTATTTTGACACAACAGATGTAAATGAATAAAAAAATGCAGTTCCTTTTTCAGAATATTTTTTTCAGCATAAATCACCTACATTTTCTTGTATGTGTGTGGGCCAATAAGCGACCGAGCGATAAAGTCTCTGAACAGCAATGTAATTTGGAGACAGAGCTTTATCGTCCAAGGCCCGATTAAACAATAATTGACGACAGTGCTACTTTTTTTTCTCATTGCCTCCGCATCCATTTACCTCCGTTGATCATAGAGCTTCTCCCCCCCCCCCCATGAAGAACCCCGTGGTTCACTTCCCCCTCCCCCATTCCCTGCATCAGAACCGATAATGGCGAAAGAGTGAATTTTCCCTGATTCGTCCCCTTTTCAAAAACTCGTTGTTGAAAGTGTTATTTGTTGAGACAAGGAATATGACACGATAAATGTCAACTTTACACTTAACAATATGATCGATACACACTTTTGCCCATGTATAGATGAAGTACGAATTAAGATAGAACTTTAAAGAAATTTATAAAAGGTAAGAAAATATTTATGCTACTTTTTTAGAGATAATAGTGAAGCACTAAATATTTGTTAGTGCTAGTGTTATTTCACGATATTATGAGTAAAGCTTTATTCATTTAAGAAATGGCCCACCAGCGGTCGAGCGGTAAAATCACTGAACACTGGCAGTTCCGACCTGGCCGCCTATTCTACGATCACTGAGTCCGTCTACTACTTGAATGAACAAATATTCACTCAAAAAACCAATATGGACAGCCATCTTCAACTTATCGGAGAAAGCCATTCTGTGGTCCTCAGTTGATGGGCAGGTGAATCCATTTTACTTTATTGAATGGGCGCAATTGAAGGAATGTACGATAACATGCCGCAAGATCAACGACTCGGAAGAAAGAATTGAAGTTTATCTCCACAGCCTACCCGCAAATTGACCAAGTTCCTAATGCCAAATTCAGCTAGATGTCTGAAGATTGCCATTATAATGCTTATTCAAAATTTCTTAAGCTACTATAATAGCCATATATTACAGAATCTAAGAGCTTAAATTTAAAATCAACTCACCGCTAAAATACAGAAGTTATGCTAAGTGAACGAAAAAGATAAGCACACCGCCTCACCTCAATACACACAGAGTATGGGCCTTGCCCAGGAATCTGAACTGTGACTGCGTCACCTAATCTGAAGCGAGGCCAACGTGATATACAAGGCCCCGGCGCGAAAAGCAGATTGGGAGGTCACGTGATCAAGCCAGGCTGACTGCCGACGGTCGCCTTCAACTTTGCACCGTTAATACTCGATCGTTTCTATGCGGCTGTTACAAGTGGCTACGTTTTTTTAAAATTACCTTTTTTTTCTCTTTAAACTAATACTTAAGCAATAATGCACTTCGCATGAGAAAATTTTAACACTTTTAACAGAATTATTCTTTGAATTAACTTTTTTTTTAACATTGTGCAATGACAGCACAGTGTATTTCTGCTATCTTTGTTTTTGCTGAAAACAAATTTTTAAAATAATTTTCTTATATATATGTACAAGTCTGCCGAATATTTGGTCAGTCTTTTTTTTTTCTTCCTGAAATAGATTACTGATATTATTTTGTTAAATGTTATTTCAGATACAAGAATATTTAACTACTTAAATGCAAGCTGAAAACAATAATTAAATATATATATCAAGGTATTAATACAGACACGAAAACCCAGCATGAGAAGATAATGAAACGAATTCACTATCATAAATTATTATGAATTGGTTAGAACTTGTTTCATTTTCCCTGGAGATTCAAATAAGTTAGGACCAATTACAATAATTAAATATTTACCTAACTGCTTTACCCTAATTTTCATTTATCAATTTATAGCATAATTTATGCTATCCTCCCAATTTTTCCCATGAACTGTTTTCAGTTCGAAATTTTTTTTTCTAATTTCAGAGATAATTATCATCAGTTTAAGTTAGCATTAATACATGAAATATTTAGGTCATTGGCTTCTTGATTTGATCTTCAGTTATCTGTGAGAAATGCTGAATGTAAACATTTAAGTGCACCTGATGAGAAATTATGAATTTTATTTTGAAACACATTAAAAGCACACTGATGTAGGCTATGTATATTTTTATTCCAGAAAAATATTTCATACATTACTTAAGAAGACATAGAACATCATACTTCTAAAATACTAAAATACAGAAGAAATATAATTAATTTTCTAACTTAAGAACAGCAGCAAAATAAATCCACAAAATAGTACTGAAAAAACTTTAAAAATAAATGAAGCAGCTGAAATAAAGCAAATTTACATAGAAAAATATAAATGCTTTATTAACATTACATTTACTAATGTTTAATCTCTTTTGGCTAAATTGTAATAATGTAGCCTAAATGATTAAATGTCCATGAAGGTAATATTCTGTTTGCAATATCTGCATTTGAAAATTTCATTTCACATGTGTATGCAGCGCTAAATATTCCAAGAACACCAAATCCATATTGATATTGTTTCAAAAATAATAAGTCAGGTTTTGAAGAGAAACTTTTGAAGTAAATTAATGAGAATTTCAAAACTTTGAATGTAATTAATATAATAAAAATTAAAAAAAATACATCTTGCTCTGTGTTCAAAAAGGTATGTGCCAACAAAATAACAATTGAAACTATTGTACAAGGCAGCTAAACAGTCTTCCAGGCAGAAAAACCATATATTTTTCTTCTGTTTCCTTCATCCCCTTTTGTTTAACTGTTGTTTAGTTTTAGAAGAAGTAAACTGAATCAGAAGAATATCTACCAATCTTAGTGATTACACATACATAAATACCTTTTAATTTGAATGTGGAATAAACTCACATGTGGTTTCTTAGACAAAATAAAGTGATACAGGATGGCACTTACTGCAAAGAAATTGTTATTAGAGGGGGAAAAAAATTCTAAATAGGTTATTAACTTTTTGAGCTTTTAGGAAAAAAAATTATCAATTTTTCTTTCCACATAATTAATAAGAGTACCAAGATAAAATCTAACTTTAAATAACTGTATACATTCAATACATTTACTGCATTATAAATCACACTTTTTTTAAGGTTGTGGTATTTGAATCCTCAGATTGCATAATGTGCAGAAAGATTTTAAATTCCTAATTTTGAAACTTTTTTTCATTATTCAAATCTTTTAAATCCTATCCTTGGATATAGTTAAACATTTTAATTCAAAACTTTGGATTGCCTAGTTTTCCTTATGCGCAGTATAGAGGAATTCATTTAAAAAGAATGCGACGACAAAATCAGTGTTATCACACATGTTGGCTCGAAGTGCAACACTGTTTCAATATAACATCCAACAAACTCTGCAGGATTGTTAAGTAATTTACTATACTGCACATCAATAAAAATTTTTGAAATCTCTCAAATCATCCCAATAATTCTGGCCATACCATAACTGTTACCAATAAATCTAACAGCTGACTTCCACAATATATAAATGATTTTTTTTTTCAAATAATGGGTAAATTCAAAGGTAAAAGAACAGAGAAAAAAAACTTGGGAATATTGTAATGAAATTATTT
>KK112290.1:202169-263663 GCA_000611955.2 Stegodyphus mimosarum | reverse complement strand
TAAACAAATAAAAAAGAAACAGTTTTTCACAGACGATTCAGCTCCGCTTACCTAATGCGCATGCGCTAATAATTAATTCAGTTCTCACTTCGCGGTAAGGCATAAATACATAAAAATTCAAAATATTTTCATGAAAAATTGAAAGTTTGCAGAAAAACATAATTAAAAAAAATCTAAAAGGTTTCAGATTATAAATTAAGTCCAAAGGGGTATTTTTTTTAACGTTTTGGGTGTTACCTTTATTTATTAAATAACATGTTTTTCGCACTTAAACCATAAAATTCAGTTCAACAGTAATACCACAAAATAATTTTAAAACGAGTATATCTTTAGAATTTCCCATACACAGTTCCCGTGCGCTGGAGATAAAAAGGTTTTTTTCCCCACGTAGAATAATGCAGTTATTCGCTTTTAAATCGTTTGAGTTTGTTCCTCAAAAATTCGTTAAAAGTTTTACAAAATATGAAATAGATAACAAACAAATTCTAAATTTAGGCTTTCAGATGCGCATATTCGGGTGGAAACGCACGTTATTCAAAATTGGATGGCTCTAGATATCGTTGTTTTATCACATTTGGAGAAATATATTTAAATTTATGCAGATTTTTCATTATTTAATATCTTTAAATATAACACAGAGTTGCAAGATTTGGTGGCAACAGTTTGAAAAGTGATTCAGTGTTTTAATGTTTCCGATCCTCACGGACTGGAGGAAACGGCGTTTGCCAGAGTCCTCATCTCCTTTCTTCTTGCGTAAAAGCAAGATTGCTACAAGGTGCTACATAATGTTTCCGATGCAAAATCGCAAGACGAAAACAATAGTCCTTCGCGTACTAAAGCCCCTTTGGACTAATAAAACACCAAGTACAGTTATAACAATTATAAAAACAATTTTTACAATTAAAATTACAATTTGTACACAAAAACCAGCTAATAACTTAAAAGATATTTCCAGAATGAGCCAAGCATACTTTAATTCACAATAATAAAAAAAGACGTTACTTTGTTGTTGCAAAGCTTAGTTTCTCTAGATTGGCGACAAATCCACTATTCTGCTAAGTTCCAAACGTAAACAAATGTGGCCGCTATCATAACCAAAAATCAGGCTTAGCCGTACTTAAAAAAAACTTTTAAATTGTTGACAATTCCACAATTATTGCATGCAGGTTAACTAAGGGCATAAAAATCTTAACCGAAAGATAAGACCAATATAATTCAATCATACTTAAAGCAAAAAATGCACAACTTACAAACTTATAAGAATAAAGAAACTGAGCTCACTGAGACGAGTAACAGAGTGGATATATATATACATATATTTATGTAATTTTGGTGCGGCCGACCGCAAATGCGAGATGTACGTCTACATGTTATAGCAGCCCTATATACAAAATTTCAACGTTCTGAGGCTCCTCGTTTTTGAGTTATGCGAGAGATATACATACATGCGCACGTACGTACATACAACGCACAGACGCAACGAAAAAATCTCTTCAGAATCCATTTTAAATCAGTTAATTTGCGAGAAAAAGAGTCCTTTATTCTGTCCTTACGTTCGGATGTCGCTCAAAAACATTGTTAAATTGCATTGGAAGCGATCAAAATAGATATTTTCCTTGAAATATAGTACCCGAAATTTTTCGAGATTACAATACTTACTTTTTACTTTTTACAAGGATATAAAAATATATGTATATGAAAACCGTTACCTTAATGATAACTGAAATGTCTTTGGCAAGGTCGTTGCTGTATTCTGAGAATGCAGTGCCGCTGTTTAGTGACATAAAATGATTTGTTAGGGTTCTATAATCTGCCTATGCCCTATACTGAAGTCAAGTTACATTTCTGTTCTGTTGGATACACCATAAG
Source organism: Stegodyphus mimosarum (assembly GCA_000611955.2). Taxonomy (NCBI): domain Eukaryota; kingdom Metazoa; phylum Arthropoda; class Arachnida; order Araneae; family Eresidae; genus Stegodyphus; species Stegodyphus mimosarum. The sequence continues at coordinate 261,794 of KK112290.1, read as the reverse complement.
ACTATGAACTGGAGATGGATAAGACTTTAACACTGGACAAGGAGTTATGTATGGGTTAAAGATCTGGGACACTGCTACTTATGTTTGGCCAATTTTCCAATCCACCGATAATTCTGTTAGCATAAAATTATCTTTATGTAATTCTAAGCTAAATTCATCTGATATACTATACTGGTACATAAGACAGACGTAAGTAACATAAGTAATTAACATAAGTTTTATTGTGCAGTTTTTATTTCTGTTTTACTTGTGTAGCATTACTATCGATAGATGCCGAGTTTGACATATACAAAGCGATTCAAAATGTCTTAGAAAAACTTAAAAGGTAGGCCATGAATATAAAACAAACCATTTTTTACGTAAGAACAGGTAGCCTGAAATAACACTGATTGTGCTAGAAATATAGAAAGAATAAAAATAAAAAAAGAAATATGAAAAAAAAATGCGATAGTTTATTAGAGAACATATGGACTTTTCAATTTCAGAGGTAGTGCTGAAAATTCTGCGCATATTATACGATTAGGAACGGCGATGCATGGATAAACGAATACAAAAGAAAATTCTAGTCGTCTTGCTGACACGTGTTACTATCTTAAAGACACTTACAAGGGCCGTACCGTGACCTTCGAGAGGGAGAAGGCCATAACACTATAAACATGACGGAGCTTTCCGTCCGATGTTATCGTCGGAAAATCATCTGGATTTTTAAATTTTCGTCGGAAATATAACTTGTTACTTAGTTAATTAAAATAGTTGAAAGAAAGAAGGCTTTATATACATTATTTCCACTTTTTAGGCTTTCTCCAGATATTTTAATTAACTTTGTGCATAAGTTTAATTGAAAGAACCGAAGAACAAACGAACATTTTACAAAAAATTTAAACGCTGATTGAAAATTGGCATTGTCATGATAAATTGGGAAGGGGCTCTTGTGATACTAATTAATATTTTACCTAGGCTCAAGTATTAATTTATTCGCGTTTCAGAGCAAAATATATAACCATCAACTTCTATATCTCCAATGTATGTAAATGAAATACTATATAAATTAGCTAATAAATGTGATAAAAATATTTCATACAAGAAACATACATAAATCTTATAACAAAAAGCCTTCAAACATTCATATTTGAAATGAGATTACCTAACAAACAACATACACAACTGGCAATATTTAAAAAAACACATAAACTATGCAGTGTTTGAAAATTACCAGAAAAAAGTAACAGAACTAATATTTCCAATTAATAAAAAAATCATTTAGTGTTTTTTAAATAGCAAGCTGTTAAAAGTACAATAATTAATAGCAATGTTGATAATTTTTAACATCATTTCTTTCGATCATATGTAAATATATATATATATATATATATACACTTGTTTTAGACAATGACAGATTCTCACTTCCATTTTATTCATTTTTTCAAATTCAATAACATTCCTTTGGATACTGCGCAGAAATGGTTTGAATAATATACAAAATAATATGAATTGCATTTTTAAATCTGCTCTTTATTAAATAGAACACAACAAAATGTTTTTTCCCATTTATCACGAATTTCATTGCTATCGCAATCATGTGCAAAAATTAGCAATGAAAATGGAATGTCTTCAAATGTAATAATTAAAAAACATATCTTGCAACATTCGTATTCATGCCAAGAGATATATTAAAAATTCCAAGAGAAAAATAACAGATCTGCAATTTTCACTTAATGTAAAATTTAATGTTTTTAAAATATTATACGATTAAAAATGCAATAATTATGGATTACAATATTTATTAGTTATGCTGATGTTTCTTAACACCATTTCTTTCAATCATATGTAGGTGTATATACATATTTTTAGCTTCTAAATTTTAGGATAATGGGAATATGATTATCATTTATATGCTTTTTAAAATCATTAACCTTTCTTTGCATATTACATGGAAGAGCTTTGAATAATATACACAATAACTTACTATGTGATTAAAATCTGATCTTCATTAAACAGAATGTCAAAATCTTTTTTTAAATTTATTTCTTCCTTATTATCACATATATCAAATTAAGCAATAAAGCTAAAGTTATACTTAAATATAATTATAAAAATCATATAATCAAACATTCATATTTGTTGTTATTTATAGTGGTTTCTTAACATCTCATCTTTCTAGCATACCTTAACATATTCTATTCTATGAAATAATCATGATAATTTCATTCAAAAAATACATTTTCTAAAATCAGTAAACTTTTTCACATAAACTGCACAGAAAATCTTTAAAATATACACAGTAGCATACCACATGCATTAAAGACTTTTCACGAAACAGAATACAGTGAAACTTTTTTTTTATTCCATTTATCATGAATTGTCCGTCTATCACAAATATATACAAAAATTAAGCAATGGAAACAATATACTTATAGTAAAGAAATTGTAAAATTCAAACATTCATATTTTTATTAATTGTATAGACTATGGTCATATCTTAGCAAATACACATAACTTATCTTTTAAATGGCATAAACTGTGCAGTGCTTGAAGTCACAAATACTATAAGAAAATTAATAAACTGCATTTTACAATTAAGAAAATAAAAATACTTAATGCTTTTTAAATTTCTTTAGTTTTCGTTCATTTGAAGCAGAAAACTTACTATCTTCTAATACTTTGGTTTAATTGTTTAAACAAATGTTTGCAAATGTATTTAGCATTTTGATGACAATATTAAAGAAATCACAGTTGCAAGACTGACATATTTCATTACCAAGTAGCCCACTATTACTTATAAATATTTTAAAAAGTGAAGTAATGACTGAATGCTGATTTTGGAATTTTTGAAAATGTGTTTCATATTTCTTTGATATAAGTTTACTAAATATGCAATAACTATCGATTATAATATTAAAAACTAGTATGGACGATTTCTTAAGACCACCTTTACTTACCATATCTAAATATGAGCACTTATCTTTGGTTTCTGTTGTTTGAGATAATGGAAGATTATCATAATCTCCACCCTTCAATCAATAAATTATCCAAACTTAATGTCTTTTCTTTGCAGATTACACACTGCAGTTTCAAAGAATGTACACAATAACCAGCTATATATATTAAAGCTTGCTGTTCATTCATTGATACATTTAACTCCACACCACCTTGAATATTGTCAAACACAGAAAGATCACATGTCACGGGATTTGCTACAGAAGAGATTTCATCAAAAAGGCATTTAATTGGGACATTTCCCAACATGTCGGAATGTAGTATCAACACACTTTTTACTCGAAGTTTACGTTCACTCTCTAAAATGTCCTGTGCATTTACGTGAAATGTACTGCCAGACATCTGACGATACAAACCAAATCGAGATTCCAAACAATCAGTTTGAAATTTACTTGTCAGTATATACTGTGTTCCATTTGACAGAAGATGCTTATTGACAGATATCATGCATTTTGTAGTATGTATCAAAGCAAAAAATGTCTCTTCATTTAAACATCCAGAACGTGGTTTTAATTTCAGATTTTGCCATGCTTCGAGCAGCAATATAAAGTTCTCCAAAAAATTAAAACATTCATCTGATACTGATTTCAACACACAACAGTCTGGGTTAGCTATAAATATTCCCTTTTTTGAATGCTTAACATTCATTATGTTCCACCATTTTATTATAACTTTAATAAAAGATGCTGTCGTCTCACCATTTACGAAAGATGAATCCTGCTGGCTATACAATTCTACAGCTGCACTAGTTGTATCATAAAAAATCTTCAAAGCTAAATTAACATTTTGTTTTTCAATATTCGAAGGATACACAGCTTTAAAATTTAGTTTATATCCTATTTTTGCAACCTATTTTACTTTGGTTCAGCCAATTATTGCGAATACATTTTATTATATGAACAGAATCGAACATTACAAATAACTTTTTCGATTCACCAGCTGGATTAGCCATGCAAAAATTACTATTCGAACTCTGTGAAAATGACAACTTAGAGAACATGTTTCGATTAATCCTATTATTGTCCGCTATCAAACACACAAGGTTAAAGCCTGCGTCATTTAGTAATTGCAAAGCTTGCTTTGTTAAATTGAATAAATCTTGAGCAGTCATATTCAGGACTGGTACCAGTCCAATAATTTCTTTGTATTTTGAAAATAGTGAACATACCATAAAAGCTTGAATTGTTGTCGCTTCTTTTTTGACTTTATTTTCAGCAAAACCAGAAAGTGCTTTACCTTTGTATGCTATTTTTGGTTTTATGTGAATTTCATAAATGAGAAGATTCACCACGCGCTTTTTGGTTGACAGTACTTTGTATTTACTTTTAACATAAGCAATATTATTTGTGTCAATCATTGCTTGATTTAATTTCAAACAAGAAGCCAATCTTTTTAAATGTCTTACAGATGGCAGCTTGACCAAATTAATTGCAAGAACTGCTTCATAACATGACGTAGATTTCATATATAAAGAGTGTCCAAATGCCGTCAGATAACTGTTGTATCTTTTTCCTCTGCTAGATTTTTCGAACAATTTCATTTGCTCCAAAATAAACTGGCCATCATTATATTCCTGTACATCATCCGCTTTCTGTATTAAAGCTCTCCAGTATTTAACAGCTGTCTCAAAATTATTTTCAGGAATATCATTATTATTTCTCAGATTTTCAACAAAATTTAAAATGTTCTGAAATTTACTCCACAGTGTGATCTTTGGCACTTCATTCAATATGTGCTTTACTTTATCCAAATAAACAGGCTTGTTATCATAAAATATTTCAACATTCATTTCTTTATCTATTTTTAAGAACTTTTGAATGAATGGAGCTGGACAAAAACATAAAAATATAACAAAAAGTTCACCAGAATTTTTATAGACAATGAATTTTGTATTTTTCTTCAGATTTCCTCTGATTTTTATATCAACATTTGTTAGCAATTTATTAAATCCATTAATTTTGTCGTTTACTGTGAAACGTGTGAATATTTCTTCCTCTTTTTCCAATAATTTTTCTGTTCTGCTTCTCCTGACTGCCGGCGGGATTTCGGTCTTATACATTGGACAGTCGTTAAATATGCATGGATATGCATCGTCTTTTAACATTGGACGTTTTCTTGGAACTCTTGAAATCGTCCCATTTTTATCCGTGAATACATCTTCACGCACAATCATATATCCGCGAAAATGTTTTTATAGACAACACTTCGTCTAGATGGTATGAAATTCGCGCGAGGAATTTTACGGCACCAAAGCTGCTTTTTTGCTTCATCCGTTGGGAATTTGTACACACTCATGTAATTTTCAGTTCCAGCATAATTAGAATTGCACTTAGGTACACAACAATGATCAGGCATTGCTACAATATTAACAAAGTCAGAGCTAAACAGCAATTTATATTGACAAATTTAGAGCTTTACAAGAACGTACACACGCCTGGTGGTAGTTACAAGACTCTAATCAAAGAATTTGTAATGGAGTACACTCCCTACAAATCCTTTGCTCTAATGGTGAAAAAACGATGGACGGAAAGTATGACTCATCTCCGACTTGTTCGACGAGTGTCATGGCCTTCTCCCTCTCGAAGGTCACGGTCGTAACCACTGGGGTTTCTCTGAGCTAACGGAGACAACTAACGTAGCCGTCCCGTCACCAAAACTAGTTTTTTCCCATAGGGCAGCATGTCGAAAAATATGAACTGCGGAGCTAGTCGATACATGAAACTGACTCTGTTAGCTCAGATAATCCCAGTGTGAACAGCCTTTTACACTTCAAAAATTGGTCCTGGGTAAGTAACCTCAAGACGTGTCGAACTTCCCTGGCCAATCCTTTGCGCAGGACGCATACCTGTCACACATCCATACTGAAATGCACGAGCATCCCATTATGACAAAAGCAAACTGAAATACGTAATACGTAATGTTCCTAGGAATATTACGTATTACTTCCAGCAAGACCTCTTCTAGGAATATCCGATAATCATGCCCGTCTATTCGTAATCGAAGAAATTTGCGGTCCAAGAAAATATAATCTCCAAACTCCAGTGGATGTGACACCTTCTTGCAAGTCTAAAGATGTAAGCCCTCCACGTAAAATACTCACCACACACTTGATTGGGACTCGCCAATATGCTGAGAAGTAATTGACGTATTTTTTCATAAGTTGCGTTAATTTATATGTACGACTTCTTCTGTAGCAGGTGAGCACTTCATTCGGTTTTGTTTGCAGTTCTGTTTATATCGAAGAATCCAGTTCTTGCAGTCTGCGGTACAAGCACGTAGATGTCTAATGATAGAGTCAACAAATACTTAGAACCGTTTATGATACAATCGTATCGGGACTGACCTATTTTTCTTCGCTTCTTCGTAAGAGAAGAGCACGCCAAACATAACAGTACCTTCTAATACAGGAGCGTGGTGTTGCAGCTACCTGTTCCATGGTTGTTGCGCTGTACTGACCGTTAACAAAGTTGCTGTATTACTTAAATATCAGCATAATTGCTGATGAGCGGAAAGAAATATTAACTCTGTTAGGCTGCTCTCACACATCCGTTTGTTTCAGAAGAACAAGTGTTTGGAACAATTTTTTTTTTTGCTTTGTCACAACAGCCAATCACCATAGATCATTTTGGGGTTAACATGTAAAAGGGAAACTGGCTCTCCATTACAAATAAGATGATAGCATTCGAAGCAGATTGGTTGAAAAAGAAAAACTTGCAGTTTTTTTCGCGCGTCTTTCTTTCGATAGTAAACCAGGCAGAAAAATTATCCGAAACAGTTGTTCGTATGAAACAAATGTATGTGCGATATGGGCCTAAAAGATGTAAAGTAAATATCTGTTCGCTGTTAGAGAAACGACACGGGAAAAGTGAGATATTTCTTTCACTTAGAAAATTATTTTAAATGTCATATACAAAATACATACATTCATTTTTTATAACTAGGATCACAAAGAGTACACCCTTATAATACCAAACGGTTTGTCGGGATGCGCACAAAGATATTAGCATACGAAAATTTACATATATAGCTTAATATAATTATACAAGGATGTAACACTACGAGAAATTAAATATAACAAGGAACTACGTAAAGAGAGTTAATTCAGCTCTCTATGAAGGTAACTATTCTTTGATAGCATTTTGGTCTTATGAGCTATTTTCTGGTATCAGTTTCTTATTGAGTCTGAGAATAGGTGCAACTAAAACACCTCAAATTGCTTTTTTCTCCGCCGATATAACACACCATCCTTGAAACCTAAATCGTGGAAGTATTCGGTGAAAGGACCATGATAGCTAGCTGCATGAGATAAGATTTGACGCTAAGAAGTTCATTCACAGTGTTGAAAAGAATTGCATACTCTATGACTTGGATTGCTTTGCTATTAGGCATCCTACCATTTGCCTGTGATTAGCTTACCTAATATATTTTTTCAGTTGCAAACATGGTAATGGCATTGTTATAATTTTAATATTAACCTCGATAGTTGCTCTTTTGGTTATACCATGGGCCGAACCTAATGGGACGCACACAATTTCCAGGATCCAAAGCAGAATCTTTTGTAATTTTCGAACTGTTAAATTCTTGCTCTTGGTAAAAGCTTTTAAATTGGATATTGAGTTGGAATACACTTTCCTATGTAAAAACTGCTTGTTTTTGTACTTATAATCTGCCTTTAAATTTTGTTTTTAAGGTCCTTTAAATGTTTTTTGTAAGATCCTTTAAATGATCACATATATCATGCTTTTAACACTACTGCATATTTGCTAGACAATTGATAGTTATAAAGAAGAATGAATTAGTTGTCATGAATAAATATATTTATAATAACAATATGTATATTTCACATGTGTGTGTATGTATACTGTATAGCTAAATAAGGAACCTGTGTTGATAAGAAACTAATATTGGGTCGACAAGTGGGTGAATCAAGCAAGCATACTGTGCTTACAGACGTTGTTTACAATTTGAATGTTTAATGAAATAGTTCGAATTTTCGAAGTCACCTCTGATTCAAAGGACAGTGTGCAGAGACACTAGCTATTTTTGAAAGCAGGAGAGATGAAAAACGAGCAGTGTCCTCGCCGGGACTCAAACCTCGGACCTCTCGAATACGTGCCGAGCCTGCTGACCATTATACCACGAAGGCATGCTATAAGAAGGCGGGAGAAATACCTTATATGTCAGGGTTTTTTTGTTTTCGTAGAGGCAGAAATCAAAATAGATTTTTCTGTATTATCAAACAACTTCAAGTTTTGGTTGACTTCCAATGCCTACACATTATAAAAGTTATACGCAGGGTGAATAAGAATTGTAATTCTACAGTATTTTGTTTTTGAAAGAAACAGCTAATAGCTTCAAATGAAAAGTGAAATTCGAATTTTATTAATAGAGGTCTCAAAAATATAATATACAAAGAGCTAGGTGATCAGACACCAAAATTTTTTTTGCTAAAAAGATAAAAAAAGAAGATAAAAAAGATAAGAAAGAAGACTAATGTAGGTTTGTGAATCTAAAAAAATCCTCAGGAAAATGCACCTCAAAAGCAAACAATAAATACGTGTCAACAGAGCTGGGTCTCAAGTGAAATGTGAAATGCTCACCAGTAAAATCTCCTAAAGTTTAACATCAAGAATAAAAACAGTCTATTAAATTTTGCAGTCAACAACCAGTTACTGAAAATTTCCTAGCCATTTTTTAAGATTCCTGAGTGAAAGCCGTAAATACAGTTGTTGACGAGGCGCCTTTGAAGTAGACGGTGCCAATGAAATATGTGATTTTTCCCTTCTAAAACGGAACAAAAGATTTTCCCTCGGAAATCGGCCGGCAGATGCAAGTCTAAAAGGATATTTATAGTGGATCCTTATACTAAAGAACTTACACAGCTCATGATATTAATTGCAGAGTTATTTTTATATTCATATTTATATTTAAATATTTGTGAATTCTTGAATAAATTACATAAAAACTAAGCAAAGTTTTCTGGTTTATAGTGAATGTGTTTACTATAGGTGGAACAGGAGAAGAAAAAAAAAAGAAGAGTCCAATTGATCTAAATAAGCAGCTATTTTAGCCCGCATCTACAACTCAGGTCTATTCCTTTTTTTTCAAAAAACCCACTGCAATAATAAATAAAACCAGAAGCGCAACTTAAACAGTAACAGGTTATTCTTTCATTCCACTTTACTAAACTATTCCATATATATTGTAAATAAGCACCATGAGATCTTATTGTATTTTCACACTAGCTCGTAGAACATTTGTATACCAGAATGCATAATTTTGCTTTTTAATTCAAGGTTTAGGAATTTTAAGATCAACCATTGCAACAGAATAGTTTGTTAATTAATTTAGATTGGTTTATTTGTTTGTGACAAAGCCTTCTAGTGCTATCTGCCGTAAGGGAAGGAATGTTTTTGTGGAGGAATTCTAACGGAAATTGGCTATACACATTACACATGGAAAAAACAATGAAAACGTCCATGTAGCCAGCCCGTTCGCCGAGATTCGAACCCCGGACCCAATTATCAGTGTTCAGCGATTTACCGCTTAGCCGCTGGTGGGCGTTTATTGATAAATCAGTAAAATATTTCCATCCTTTTATTTTGATAAAGATTATACTAAATCCAAATTTCACTTAGCATTCATCAGACAGCAGGGCGAATGGCTAAATCCAAAAGTACTACAGCTTTATTTTATTTTTGTTAGCCCAAAGGGCATTAGCCCAGAAGGACTATTAATTTCATTTTGGTATTTTGCGTCGATTCACTTTCCAGACTGCTGCCACTAAATATTACAGCCCTGTACTATATTCAAAAAATTAAATAATGAAGAATCTGCGTAAATGTATGTATGCTTTTCTCACTGTAATAAAACAACGGAACGAAGAGCCATCCAATTTTGAATAACGTAATCTTTCACCGAACATGGGTATCTAGAAGCCGTAATTTGGAATTTGTTTTATCATTGATTTCATACTTTCTAACACCTTAACGAATTCTTGATTAACAAACTAAAGGATTTCAAAGCAAGCAATGGCAACACTGTACGGTGTAGAGACATTAAGATTTTTTTTTTTTTTTGAAGAAGAAGAAGAAGATGTGACCCTCGCCGGGATTCACTACGGAAGAAGCAGGCGGGAAAACTACCTTAGAACGGGAGAAAAAAAAATAATTATCTTCAGCGCGGCGAGACTGTGTATCGGAAATTTTAAAGATATGCTCATTTTAAAATTATTTTGCGATATTGCTGTTAAAATGAATTTGATGGTTTAAGTGCGAAGAACATGATATTTAATAAATAAAGGTAACACACAAAACGTTAAAAAAGTCCCTTTGGGCGTAATGTAAAATCTGAAACCTTTCAGATTTTTTTATTTATTTTATTTTATTTTTTATTTTTATTTTATTTCTATTTATTTATTATTTTGTAAAAGAGAAACACAGATCTTGCAGTCGTTAAGTAATAGCATGGCAATTTTAAAGCTGACGAGACAATGACCTAAAATTCTCTAAGGCTTCACCCACAAATAGTCATGCCTTCTTTAATCAATCCTTAAAAGTGAACCTTAAGAGATTTACTGTTATACCTAAAATAAATAAAATGCATGGGAACAAAAATAATTTCTGCCCGTAAAAATGCTTTGAATTTCTTAAAAGAAAGTCGCTGAAGCTCTTACCTTACTGTATTTCCTTGTACATTCGATTCTGAAATGACTGGTATAAAATGCAAGTGCAGATTTAAAACATTAAGCTTTAGACCTGATGTCAAGGTTCAATCAGTTCATGAGCAACAGGTGTGTCAAATGGAGGCTTGCAGGCCGTGCTTTGACCTTAAGCATCTCATGTGGCCGCGAAGACATTTCAATTATGCATTTGTCGCAAATACCGTATTACAAAATTTCGCGATTTTAGTCACTTGAAGTTCAATTTTATATTATTTTCATTTCCATTAAAAACGAATGTGAACAAGACGCCAGAAAATCTTTATAGTTAATTAATTTACCGTGTGATATAAATTTTATTCAAAGATTTCTAAATACAGATTTCATTAACTTTTATTCATGCGTGTCAAAAAATAAATAAGCTCAGCTGCGAAATTCTGAAATTCTGCACCAAGAATAATCGTTTTGTTTCGGAATACATTTAGCAACAGTGAACAGCATTTTTTCGTGGTTGATAATTGATTAGAAAAGAACATCATTAACCGACTGGCATCTAAAATCCATGACGAAGAAAATTTCAATAATTTCTCTCCAAGGTTATAAACTTTATCAGGATTTAATGCCATCAAATGTCAAGCTGTAGTAAGAAATAAAGATTCTATAAATATTTGCATGCAAAAATATGTAATATATTTTTATTCATGCGTCGGAGAAAATTTTATAAATTAGAGTAAGAAATTACGTTAGCATTATATATTCTTAAATATTGTCCCAGTTATAAAAGTGTCTCTGAAAAGTTAGAAATTTTTCATAAATTGTTTTTAGTTTAAATTAAAGTAAATGATTAATTTAACATGCTAGAATTGTTTGAAAGGAATTTTATTCTGAGCATTTAATATTTAGCTGTCAGTATGTTTATATTACAAAGTGTGATCGACAAACATCTCTTGCTGGTACCAAACTTAAGATTTCAGATATAAAATAAATAAAAATTTGAGTTTTTTAAAAATGTTACGTTTTTATAAATATTTAGTAAGAGAAATTAAAAATTTATTTTAAATATTTTTTATTTTGTTAATAAAATTTTTTTCATTTTGTAAGGGATGGGGAAGAACTGAACCCTCAGTCGTTTTCAGATGGGCATGTAGTCGGCATACAAACAGAGTTTAACATCATTGTTATACAACACTCTTCACTACAGCCGATGGTCCTACTGGAGTGCCAAATTAAATTTTCAGATTAAATTCTAGAATTCTGAAGCGTATTTGAATACAAGGAAAGTTAGAAGACTTGAAGTACTATTATGCAAATACAAAAAGAGACTGACAAGTGAAAAAAGACATAATAAATTGCAGAATAATAGGAAGAATTATTAAAACAGTAGATTAGAACTTCTCTTCCCTTTTTTTTTCTTTCTTCTTCCCCCTTTTCTTTCTTAAAGACTTGTTCTATTCATTCACCTTCCAAGGTTATAGAAAACAAGAAGAATAATCATCCAAAATAAATTCAAAAGCCCTTTTAACCTCTTTTATTACCTTAAAAAGCGAACCGCTATTTCCTTTTTTTTTTTTTTTTCCCGTTTTCAGAAGGTACGTTTTGCTTTTATAGTTAGAAAACGAGCTGAGTTGTTCACCTTGAAAGAGAGTTCGTTCTCGAAACTTCTGAAAGAAGTAATTAAATATTCCTTGCAGGTAAAGGTTGCTGAGTAAGATAGTCACGTGGGTGACATGTTCCAAGAGTCATATGCAAATGTTGAATTCACGTGATTTTACAAAATACGTTTTACGAAATTTTGCAATAATGTATATCAACAGTTATTACTTATTAGTTAATTATTATATGCCTTAATTATTATATGCCTAATTATTTGTTCTTTATTCGTTCCTGAAAGCATATTGCAACAAGGAATGATACTTCCTTATAAAATCTGGTGTTATGACACTGTATAGTTTTTGTGAAAAGAATTGTACAATAATATTGCATGAGGAATATAATAAATAGAAAGCCATGAGGAATATAATAAAAAGCTGTTAACAACTAATAATATGCTGAAAAATTCAATAACGAAATTTTTTGTAAGTTTTCGTGCTGAAAGAGCTGACTAGTTTTTTTTTTTTTTTTTTTCAAAATTAGGCGGTGAATAATTGTATAACTGCATGGTAAACAACAACTATAATTGATAAGTAGGAAAAATGCAAATATGAAGTTTAAGGGTTATATGGTATTTTCTCCCTTCTTTCGGCGTACCTTCGCGATGTAACTGGATAGCATATCCGGTTAGCAGTTGGGGGTCCGGCGTTCGAATCCTGTCATACATTTTTCGCGTCTCCTACATCGATAAGTTTAATGACTTTACAAGTGGCGGACGAATTGAAAGGCGGTGGATAATAATTCGTCACCAGGATTAAGCGATTGGGTCCACCATTAAAAGGAGAAGTATATAAGGTAGACTGTGCAAGAAAAAAAAAGGGGGCAGTTCTATATCTCCCGTTCTACAAGGTCGATTGACAAAATTCAAACTGCGTTTTTCATGTCTCGAAAGCGCGACTTAACATATGTATTAGATTTATGTATTGCATTATTCTAACATGGGTATTTTGACACAAAATCGAACTCTTTCTGAAATGACATGCAATTTTTTTCCATATTTCGATTCTACAACTCAAATTATGCCTAAATATTAAATTTTGTAAAATTTTGTGAGAAATTTAAGGAGAAATTCAAACATTTATCTTGGCGGATTTTTTTCAGTTTGCGCCAAGATAATTCACTCGGCGAACGTTTTAATTTATGGCAACCTATTTTCTTTTCGGTTTTTTTTTCCCCTTTCATTGCAGAAGAACGTAAAAAAAGTGATCATTCATACTTTCAAACAATTTTAACTAAGTGCGCAAACCACATTTTGTGCTGTTATTATTGCTTATAACAAGTACGCCAAGTTTCAGAACGCGCCAATATGTAAAATTCATGTATATCTTAGAAAATTTTGAATAAAAAAGTCTAATTTTTTGGAGGTGTGCTTAGAAATACATCTATTTTAAGATGATTTTTAAAATTTTATCTGTTATAATTCACAATTTTTTTCGAAAAATTTATAAAAATGGCTTAAAAATACAAATTTTAAAAATAAATCATAAAAATGGGCGAATTTTATTTGAAATGAACCTACATTTCGAAAGGAAGAATCAAATAAGTTTAATAAAAAAAGAGTTCAATATCAAATTCAATTAACATTGAGGAGCTAAAATTGTGAGAGCTAATTTTTTAAAAACTACTGTTGCGATTCTTACAAAACTTAGCAGTTTGGCATAATTCGAGTCGTAGAATCGAAATATGGAAAAGAATCGGCATGTCATTTCAGAAAAAGTCCGATTTTGTGTCCAATGCTATATATAAATCTAATACATATCCTAAGTCGCGCTTTCGGCACATGAAAAACGCAAGTTGAATTTCGTCAATCATCCCAGTAGAACGGGAGATATAGAACTGTCCCATCTTTTTTTTTTTTCCCCCGCAGTGTACTTTTTCTCTCCTTTCCGCGTGCCTCCGTGGTATAACTGGAAGCACGTTTCGATAAAAGTCGGAAGGCTGGTGTTCGAATCCCGGCGAGAACACTGCCCATTTTTCACGTCGCCTGCATCGATAAACATAACAATTCTCAAAGAATTAAATTATGTTTCACATAGCGGAATACACTAGTCATTTACTCAGAAAAATAATTTAAGTACCTAATTATGCTTTACTCTGGTGAAGCTTATTAATTTAACCCTCTTTTAGCAGTCAGCGTGTTAATAATTAGCTGTAAAATGAAATCTTAGCCTAAAATATTCGGATAGCTACTGCTAGTATATTGAAATACATGAAATGATAAAAGGGGGGATTTTTATATAGAAGAGATACAATTGCCTGATTTACCGAGGATTACAGCTCAGCCGAATAACCGCTGCTTTTTTTTCCGTAGGCCGGATGCATATTTATTTATCAAATGCTTATTTACTATATATTGAGGGAATATCATTAAGAATTATCATATTAAGGCATTCAAATATGATACAGATTGTTGGAGTTTTCGTCTGATGATTCCTGAGATAGAATAAGTGGTAATCTTGACTATTACAACCGTTACGTATTACTTATTAACAACAGAGTGAAGGTTCGATCTTGTTAATTGCGTATGGAGTCTGGAGCATGATGAATAGACACTATGTGAAAAAATGAATTATCTGTATGAATTTAACTAGATTTTATTAATAAAGTTGTAGGCCGATATTGTTAGAACGGGATGAGTAAGCAGTTTGGGATTCAATCTGCGACAGTACGAATTATCGTTAAGGTTTCAAGAGTAGGAAATAATTCTCAAGCCCTCAAGTTTTGATGGAAAACAATGTCTGCCTTTCAGTCAAATATTTTCATTAAACAAGGGATAAAATAACTTCTGGAATGCTGATAAAATGCATAGCGGTACAAGAAGATAACTTGAACAATGACGCGTTCTGCAGATATAAAGCTATTACCATCATTCAGTCATTTCATCTATGCGGATCGTATTTGAATATCTTAGTAATTTTCACTTATCCTAATCCTGTTAGATTAAAAAGATAAAAAACATCCTCTTTTATCGACAAAATAGAATGATAGAGTTATTTTTTGCTTGATTATATATATATAACCCATTTTTACTTCAAATAAAATAAAACTAATTAATTTTTGTTTTCGAAAACCTACAAAGCAAAATACGTAATCTTGTTTCAGTCGTTTGTAGAGACAAGAGACGTTACATTAGCCCATAATATTTCCCGAAGTTATTTTTTTGGGGGGGGATATATGGCTGCGTATAATTCACAAAGCAAATGAGGAATATGCCTATATACAACATATAATTCCTTTTTCATATTTTTTGTGAGCTAAATAGTTGCCCAATAATTTTTTTAAAAATGGCCGGGCGCTTTTTTTATAGCCAATAGCCTTGCGCCACTACAGAGGCCAGAAGTGGTGGCCATTTCTTTATGGAAGCACCTAATAGGTGGCCACCGTTGCCTCCTATGAAGGGACGGACAGTTACAACCACGCCTTCTCCGGGATTTGAATCCGGGTCCATCGCTACAGCAGTCAAGGTCTCTAACGGCTTAGATAATGTTGTTGTTTGACTATTGTTCAATATTGCACCTGACTTGATCATCGCATATGTCCAAACCTGCTGACGACTCCGATACATTCCGAAAGAACTGAAAAGAGCGGAAGTCGTACTTTTCTTAAAACAGGACAAAGATCCACTTAGACCGCAATCCTTCCGGCCAATTAGTTTAATACCAGCTTTAGGTAAGCTCTCGGAGAGGCTAATTTTAGGGCGTCTGCAATATTATTTACAGAAAAATGGTATACTACATCCATCACAATATGGATTTCAAAAAGGAAGCTCTACAGAGCATGCAATCTAAGACCTGATTTCATCACTGCAATCGAATAAGAACGAGCATTTGCAATCGATTTTGATCAGCATCGATATACAAGGAGCCTTTAATTCCCTGTGGTGGCCGGACATAATAGATGCTCTGGTCAACATGGTGTGTCCAGTGGATATCATTGACCTCATTCGAAGTTATCTGCAAGATCGTCATATCCAAGTGACTTTAGATTCAGGACAATGTGATGAAGAATTACAAAAAGAGTGTCCTCAGGGATCTTGTCTTGGTCCTATTTTGTGGACGATAGTAGCTGACTCTGTTTTGCGACAGTTTGATGGAAAGTCAGATTGTAAACTCATAGCTTTTGCGGATGTTTTTATGTTAATTGTTAAAGGTAAATCGGGCATTTCTTCTGCAGCTCAAGCTTATCTGAAAATTATAGCAAACTGGGCACGAAGACACAAAGTAATTATTTCTACCAGTAAAATTCAAGCAATGTTGATAGGGGCATCTAAACCCCTCAAACGCAAACCACCTTTAAAATTGCAAAGCAAATATATTAAATTTGTAGACAGCTTGAGATACCTAGGTTTTCTTATTGATTCCAAACTTTCTTGGATGACTCACTTGAAGGCGATCAGAACAAAAGTAATGTCACTGACAATTCACATGAAACGAACAAATAAGAATTGGGGAATCTCATTGCGGATTTTAAAAATATGGTACTTAACGGTTATAAAAATAATAATCTTATATTGTTCAGTAATATGGGCTTATTCTCTTACGACACATGAGAAACGACTCTTAATTTCTATTCAAAGACCGTTTCTTCTAATGATCAATCGAAATTATAGAACAACTTCCAATGATGCTTTGCAGGTCTTGTTTGGCATTCCTTCATTGGACTTGACGACAGAAAGGGAAGCGGTGTTGGTTCGAGTTTTGCGTCTTCGTCTAGAGAGTAAACTGAGGAATATTTCATGCCATCCTTTTAGTTATGAAATTAAGAGCACAGAACTTGTGTCATCCTATACAAAATGACATTCCATGTGCAGTAAGAACAATCTTCTCAAATGAGTCAAAAAGTCAACTCCAGATTTACACAGACAGATCTGATTTGGAACAAGGAACAGGATGTGGACTATGTGTAATTCACAATGGCAAACCAATGCGTTCATGGCGTCGAAGACTGAGGCCAGCCAACTCTATTTATCAAGCTGAACTACTTTCATTTAAAAAACCAGTGCATCTTTCAAGTCAATTTCCATCACAAGTGGAAATTCACTTTCTAGTTTGGAGGTCATAAAGGGGAAAAATTCGAGAAATACAATAGTAGCAGAGATAAAACTTCTTCTTCTTAACCTTCCTGCCCCTTCTAGACCCTTATTGAGCTGGGTTCCCGTTCATAAAGGGATTTATGGCAATGAATTGGCAGACCAGTTGGCAAAAGAAGCAGTGAGAGGGAATAATCTTCCTCAATATTCATTACCTTTACCATTTTCTTATATTAAGAGATGTACAAAAGAGAACTTAATCTAGCGATGGAAAAAAAAAAAAAAAATGGGAACACTCCACAACAGGCAGAAGAACTTTTAAATTTTTGCCAAAGGTCTTGGAAATATTTTTTTGTTTTATCTACAGCGCTGTCAACTTTTCTAACGGGACACAGTCCCTTTACGTCGTTTTTATTCCGATTTCATCTCAAGGAAGATGACAAATGTCACTGCGGAACTATTGGGTCTCCAGACCATTATGATTTTTCTTGCCCACTCACCTCTGAATTTCATCTGCAAAGACCATGAGACTTATACTGGAGTGAATGGACTAAGACACTATTAAAACAACAAATTCTTCAGCACAGACTAACTCACATTTTTAATGTTTGCAATGAGATGTATACATTTCCAACAACCTTCGCGTAATATATGCGCTATGGGTAGTATGAACTACTCCTTTTATGATTTTTTTTTCATTCTGACATGTTGTAAATATTAATTGTGTGTTTAATGCATAGAATATTTAGGTTCTGTGGGTATTTATAACTTATTGAAGCATTCGAGAACTGTCTCTTTATAAGTTAATATTATAGCCTTTAATTATGAATATTTTTGTTTTATTATAACTATTATTTTGTTCTTTTTATTATTATTGCACTATTATAAGATTATTACATTATTATTTGCTGGTGAACTGGAATATTCTGACTGTGATAAAAAGTTCATTACAGTTCTTGCAATATATGTATTTTAAGAAAGAACAGGAATTTGGAACTATATCTAATTATTTTGTCGGTTATAATGTTTCCTTGTTATTAGAGTTATAATTAAATGTATGAAATATTTAGGTCTATCGAGTTTTGATAGAAATTAGTAAATGTCTTTTCTGTATTTGATACAGACTTTAGTATTATGTATTTGCACATAGGAAGAAACATCTGAGGACGTTTTGTAGCTTTTTTATAGAATCTGGGATTATAAAAGCCTTTAACATAATTTTTGTACATCATGTCCGTAACAACTGGGTATAAGTTCCTGTTTTCCAGTAGATGTTCTTAACTATTTTAAGAATTGTGACAATTCTACTTGGAGCTGATTCATTTTATTTGCTGGCAAATTGGAATGTACTAACTGTAATGAAATATTGGTTGCAGTATTTGAAACATGTGCATTTATATGGTATAATTGATTGGTATATAATATGTACTGAATAATTTTTGTATTTTATGTCTGTTACAATTGGGAATTGGTTCCTTTTTTTCTGCAGACTTTTTTAGTTACTTTGTAGGGTTTATATTTATTTTAACTAACATTTATTTTAAGTTCATAGTCCTTTCCTTTTTAGCCTTCATTTTTCCCCTAGAAATGCCCTTGCCAGAGTATGTAAATTACAGTAGCACGCGCAGTTTATTCAAATTTAGCGGAAGCTAGTTGAGTTAAATAGTAGACGAAACGAGCGTGAAAAAGTCTTGCTTTGAAGCTACGCTGGAGAGATTGCTCGGTAGAATTTAGATCAGCGCGTGTCGGCCTTTGTGCCTAGCTTTGCAGAAGTGCTAGACCTTCAACTGTTAAATCAGTAATCTTGCTGAATATCAGCGATAATTAAAAACGCGGTTAGTTAAGATCTCAGAGCCTCGTCGGTAGTGTTTGACATTTGTTCATCTAGTTTCTTATTTTCAGTTTTACCTTACTTTTAGTTCAACCGCCGAGTTGGCGCAGTTTGTGAGCGTCGAGGAGACGCAGTTGTAATTTTAAAAGTACAATAAAAGGGTTTCAACCCCTTCGCACGTTTTTGTGACTCACTATCCCAGTGACTGACAAGTTGGGCCAGAGAGATCTTACATTTGGCGCCCGACAATCTCACGAACTCGAATGGCCGATAATTTGGTGGAAACTCCTGTAGAATTTCAAGAGCAAGTTATGGCTAACCAGTTGGAAGGGTTCGGATATTTAATCCAAACTATGAGGGCAGCTATCAAGCCAACCGTCAATTTTGACGGAAAAAATTCTGTAGCAATATTTCTAGAAGGCCTGGAAAGCCATTTCCAGCTGTATCCTGTGCCCGAAAGGCAAAAAGTTGCCATCGCCACGTCTGCATTAAAAGGACAGGCCGCACTATGGTGGAAAAATATTGGAAAATTTTTATTAGGAGAATTTGGAGGTCAAGAATACACATTTGAAAATTTTAAAGAATCGTTGTTAAAAGCCTTTCCCATAGTGAAAGACCGAGCAAAGTTGGAAGCTGAACTTTACAGTTTTTATCAGCGAAACATCGAAGAGTTAACAGAGTTCATTTTACGAAAAATCAAGCTGGTAAATATGCTGTATGGAAAGAAATCCGATAAGGAGGTAATTGAAATAATCTTACCCAGATTACTACCTTCTGTCCAAGACTTTGTGGAAATCCGAAATCCAAGCTCCTTGCAGGAACTCTTCGAGTTGGCGGTCAAGTTCCAAAATCGACGAATAGCGGAAAAATCTAGAATGGCAGCATGTCCTCAAGGTTCCAGAAGACAGTTCTCAAACTTGGCGGCCGATAGGACGAAATACTCTTATGGAGGAAAGAGCTATCAAGCTAAGTCACCGAAGAACGAAGGTCAAAGCGCGAAGAAGAAATTCGAAAAAAACCGTCCGCGTACCCAGAAGACTGAAGGTCAGAAGAAAGCTTTAAACGATTAGAGGGGCCTGTAAAAGCGAGGGTCCAGACCCCTGAAATTTCGCAAAATCCCTCAAGAAGATACCTAAACACGGTTGTGATAAAAAATTCCCAGTTACCAGTCATCCAAGTCCTGGTCGGCGAAGTCCCGGTAGAAGCGCTCGTGGATACAGGAGCTCAAGGGAACTTCCTCAGCTACAAATTCTACAATGACAACTTTCATAGACTACGTTTATTTAAAAATAGAAACACAGAAATTATAGCCGCCCAAGGAAAAACATGTCAGTGTGTCGGAAAATTATCATTAAAACTGCAGATAAAAGAAGAAAACCTTAGAATATTATTTTTCGTGGTGAAAAATTTACAGAACCCAGTGATTTTGGGAATGGATTTCTTGAAGTCCGCAAAAGCCAGATTGGATTTTCAGGAAAATGCAATTACGCTGGAGATGCAACGACGGGTGGTGGAGCCGGTAAAGGAACCTGAATTGGATTTAAGTCATTTGACCCTTGAAGAAAGCCAAGCTATTCAACAGGTGGTGAGTACTTTTTCAAATTTGTTTTCAGAACGTCCGGGTAATTGTCAAATTGTAACCCATGACATACAACTAACATGCAATAAACCTTGTAAGGCCAAACCCTACAGGTATGATAAACAGAAAGAGCTCATTATTGAAGAGCATATAAACGAAATGCTGCAAAATCAGATTATTTCGCCAATAAACAGTGATTACGCGAGTCCAGTGGTGCTATGTAGGAAAAAGAATGATTTCCCGCCTTCTGATAAAAAAGCTTGGAGGTTTGCTATTGATTATAGAAAATTAAATAGCATTACAAAGTTCCCGGTTTACCCTCTGCCGGTGATTGAGGAAATAATTAGAAAGATTAAATCTACGAGATATATGACTACTTTGGATTTAACATCGGGCTACTATCAGATAGCTATGAAACCAGAAGATATACATAAAACCGCGTTTATCACAAAATCAGGAACTTATGCATTTTTACGCATGCCATTTGGGCTGTGTGGGGCCCCGTCGACATTTCAGAGAGCTATGGACATTGTTCTAAAACCTGTCCTAGGAAAATCGACTTTAATTTATTTAGATGATATAATTATAACAAGTAGTTCGTTGGAGCAGCATATTAAGGACTTGCAGGAAGTTTTTTCGTTATTAAAAGAGGCCGGTTTAACAATTAACGCATCAAAATGCAAGTTCGCGACAAAAGAACTTAAATACTTAGGATATAAAATTTCGCAAAAGGGCATAGAAACTCAAGATTCAAAGATAAAGGCTATCAAAAGTTTCCCCCCTCCTAAAACCGCAAAGAAACTGTCTTCTTTCCTCGGGTTATGCTCTTATTATCGATCATTCATAAAGGATTTTGCTAATATTGTAGAACCGTTGTTAGTACTTAAAAGAAAGAAAAGTAAGTTTACATGGACAGCAGAGGCAAATACAGCTTTTGAGAAGTTAAAAGAAGCGCTCATCAATGCCCCTGTTTTGAAATTCCCGGAAGGTGACGAAAATTTAGAAATTGCAGCCGACGCTTCGGACTATGCCATAGGTGCAGTGCTCATGCAGAAAGGGCATCCTTTAGCATTTTTTAGTAAAACATTAAACGCTACCCAAAGGAATTATACAGCGACGGAGCGAGAAACATTAGCAGTATTAATGGCTGTACAGAAGTTTAGAGTTCATTTTGGCAAAGCCCCAGTAACGGTCTTTTCGGATCATGCGGCCGTTGGTAGACTTTACTCGGGAAAAAATCTAACGCCCAGGTTAATAAGATGGGCTCTAAAACTTCAAGAATATAACCTAATAATTAAGTATAAACCGGGAAAGGAAAATAATGTCGCGGACGCACTATCCCGAATAAAACTGGACGATGAAGGAAATGAACTCAAATGCACTGTGTTAACTTCTAAAATCATAGATTCTAGAGAGACAATTATTGCTGAATTGAAAGCTGATCCTGAATTCGGAAATATTTACGCTTATTTAAAAGACCCTGATAATTTCGAAAACCCAGATGTGGCCGCAATAAGAAGTAGAGCACAGAACTATGAGATAATAGATAATTTATTGTTTTATACTAAATCAACAAACGAAAACTTCGAGTATAGGCCAGTCATCCCAGCCTCGCTTCGATTGAGCATTTTGAAGGAATTACACGACGCGCCAACATCGGGTCATTTGGGGATCAGAAAAACAATAAAAAGGGTACGCGAGGCGGTATATTTCCCGCAATTATACAAAATAGTAACTGCGTATGTCAGGTCCTGCAAGCAATGTCAGTTAATTAATGATATTAATTATAGCCCGGCCGGGTACTTAAATAGCATTCGCGCTACATTTCCGAATGAAATATTAGGCATAGATCTTCTTGGCCCTTTCCCCCAGAGTGAGTTAAATAAAAATCGTTATCTTTTAGTAATTGTAGATCATTTTTCAAAGTGGACAGAAATTGTTGCACTTAAACGTGCATCAGCCAAAACAGTTGCAGATGCATTCTTACACAGGTACATTTTCAAATACGGTGCACCGATAAAAGTCATTAGCGATAACGGCAAACAATTCGTTAGCCAAATTTTCGAGAACATTTGCTCTGGACTTGGCATACGCCATATCAAGATGGTTCCGTACAGACCACAGGCAAACATCGCGGAAAGAGTTAATAAAAATATTGTAAAAATAATTCGAAGTTATGTTAGCACACATCACAAGCGCTGGGATGGCTACATAGATGAGTTAGCTTATGCTTTAAGAACAGCAATTCATGACTCCACTGGAAAAACACCAGCGGAATTATTTTTAGGGCGTAAGTTAATAACACCTCTAGATAAATTATTCTTTGTTCAACAAAGGGAACAAGAATTTAGGCAAAAAGATGTGCAGAAATTGATTCATGAGGCGGTTAAAAATTCAGATATGGCAAGGAACAGACAGCAAATTTATTATAATCGAAAACGCCGTGATGCAGATTTTAAAGTGGGGGACAAAGTTTTAAAAAGAAAATTTTGTTTATCAAATGCACCAGAGTACTTTTCCGCAAAATTGGCTCCGAGATTTGAAGGTCCCTATATTATTCAGGAAATCAAGGGAGCCATATTATACCTTAAGAACGAGAGAGGAGAAACCTGTAAAGCAAGTCCCGACCAGGTGAAGAAGTTTTACGAGAAAAATGATTTTGAAGTGCTCAAAAGTTTCTTGCAGGATTCAAGTTCCCAACAATTCGAAGGTCCAGAAGCAAGGCCGTCTGCTCCGCCACCCAAGAAGCAGAGAACCGCCGAAGAACCCAAGAAGCAGAGAACCGCCGAAGAACCCAAGAAGCAGAGAACCGCCGAAGAACCCAAGAAGCAGAGAACCGTCGAAGAACCCAAGAAGCAGAGAATCACCGAAGAACAAAGCCCTTCTACATGTTATGCAAGGATCCCGAAAAGAAGGACTCAAAACCTCCAGACTCCAGCAGAGAAAAAGGTTAAGCGAACAACTACGTCCCGGAAAAAATCCTTGCAAGGTAGCAAGAGAAAAAAACCAGTAACAAGATCCCACAACAGAAAAGCAGAGTCAACGCAGCCGCGTCCAGTTCCGGATATCCAAAGAGAAACAAGGCCGCCGATCCTGCGAAAAAAGAGACAACGAGAGCGAAAAGATTTTAACCAGCAGAAAAAATTCAAGCAAGAACGCAAACCGGAGGCCCCCAGAAACAACCATCCAGGTGCTAAGAGGAAAAGGCAGGAACCGGAATACCAACACCCCAAAAGACCAGCACGTAGAGGCCAGAAAAGAAAGCCTATGGAGGAGAGCCAAAGAAGTCAAAGGCGCAGGCTGACTGCTATGAATTCCCTGACATGGACAGAGTTCTGTGAAAAGAGGATGACTGAGTTCCAAGCATCGAAAAGTCAAAGATAAGTTAAACCTTCTATAAATTTTTCTTTTGTTCTGAACTGTTATGTGTAAATACGAAGTTTCTAGGTGTTGAAGGAAGCCAATTTGTCTCGGTTGAGACTCAGTTTTGTTTACTGTATTTAGCGAAAGCAAAGCAAGATTTTATTTTAAGTTTAATGTCTAAGAACAAGCAGTTTATGTTGGTCGAAAGACTGGTTTTGTTATGTTAAAGCCAAAATTTGGCCAGATATAAAATATTTTCGTATTTTATGTATTAATGGAAAATTTAGTTTCAGGGCCGCCAGCTTGGCGAAGAAACGTGAAGTAAAATATCTTTTTCTTGTTCATATTATTGTATATTGTAAAAATCGTATGTATTAGAATTTTGTAAAGATATGTAAATACTTTAAAGCTATGTAAAAGTAGAATTTAGTGGAAAAGCATAAAATTTTACATACTAAAAGTAAATGGCAAAAGAAACCAGTTAAAATCTAAATGTTAACTAGAAGTTAAAAATCATGCGTTGGAGCGAAAACCTGTATGTGAAAAGTTGAATGAGGGGGAATTTAGAATGAATGCGACTTTTTTTAGGGTTCTCCACTAACACTTGAGTTTAAGAAGATTAAATATAGCTCATCGAGATTTAGTATGACGGACTAGGGTGTGTCATAGTTGGTTGATCGAATTCTAACAAATCATTGTGGTTAGGGGAAGTGTTGATATACAAAAAACATGAAATACTTCCGTTGGACACCACAAATAAAGTGGAGAACCGGGGCAAAGCAACTTAAATTAAAGTTTGCATGAAGAATGAATGTGAAATAAATAGTTAAATAAGAAAAAGAAAATCATCGAAAAGTAAAATGCTACCGAGTATTAAAGTGTAAATCATAGTGTATTTTCAGTATACTCATACTTGTTCCTTCCAGATCCTGGAAGGAAGAAAAGACTGAATGATAAACGACAGCAGAGAGGATTCAGCACGAAGAAATTGTATTAGCGACGCCAAACATTGTAAAATTTCATAGCCAAAAGTTGTTTTATGTAAACGGGGCTCTTGAGTTTTAGGTTAGAATGTTGAAACTTTTCAACAGGTCGTTTCTAGGACCTGCTTCCAAGTGTTCAAAATTCTGGCAAGGGCAATTGTAGGGTTTATATTTATTTTAACTAACATTTATTTTAAGTTCATAGTCCTTTCCTTTTTAGCCTTCATTTTTCCCCTAGAAATGCCCGTGCCAGAGTATGTAAATTACAGTAGCACGCGCAGTTTATTCAAATTTAGCGGAAGCTAGTTGAGTTAAATAGTAGACGAAACGAGCGTGAAAAAGGTCTTGCTTTGAAGCTACGCTGGAGAGATTGCTCGGTAGAATTTAGATCAGCGCGTGTCGGCCTTTGTGCCTAACTTTGCAGAAGTGCTAGACCTTCAACTGTTAAATCAGTAATCTTGCTGAATATCAGCGATAATTAAAAACGCGGTTAGTTAAGATCTCAGAGCCTCGTCGGTAGTGTTTGACATTTGTTCATCTAGTTTCTTATTTTCAGTTTTACCTTGCTTTTAGTTCAACCGCCGAGTTGGCGCAGTTTGTGAGCGTCGAGGAGACGCAGTTGTAATTTTAAAAGTACAATAAAAGAGTTTCAACCCCTTCGCACGTTTTTGTGACTCACTATCCCAGTGACTGACAAGTTGGGCCAGAGAGATCTTACAACTTAAAGAAAGAAATTGGGACTATTATAGTCATGATTAGTTATATTATATGTAATGGAATAAATACTAGATTTTTTAGGGGGTATATGTATTCTTATATTGTAGGAATACCTGTGAATTAGTATAGACTGGAATTGTTTAGCAAAATCTGTCGTTTTGTGCTATTTAGAATTATATAGCAAAAATTTAATATTTTAACTGTAATGAAAAATTAGTTGTAGATTTTTTTAAAACATGTACATCTCTAGTATGATTAATCGGTAAATATTCTAACTGTAATGAAAAATTAGTTGCAGCATGTGATACATGTGTATTTATATGGTATGATTGATTGGTAAATGCTATGTACTGAATAATTATGTATTTTATGTCTATTATAATTGGGAATTAGCACCTGTTTTTCAGTAGACGTTTTTGACTAGTTGGAGAAATTGTGTAATATTGAAGCCATTTTATAAGCACAATTAGATACATGCAATGGAATAAATTATAACATTTTTTTTTGGAATACGCGGTTTATATTGTTGGAATACCTGTCAGTTTGTATAGACTGGAATTGTATAACAAATCTATCGTTTTGCACAATTTAGAATTGTATTGAAAAAAATTTAAGAATTAGTTTTCTTTTTTCCTTTTTCTTTTCTTTCCTCATCGTTAATTACCATACTAACCGAACACGAAATGTCTCACCAAAGGCATTAAGTGGATAGATAATAAACACCCGAAATATAGACCCCAATTATGATGGTAGGGATGCAATGGATGTTCTGTCTTGTACGAAAGAAAGAAACATAATATCCCTCGAACCTTCTTCACTATACTATGAGAATATGGGTACAAGAATAGCTTTCAAACAAATGGTAGTAAAGATTTCGTTGCATCTTTAGAAACAGCAAAAAAATTATAACCTGTCAAAACACTCTTCCGGATTCTTTCAGTTCTTCACTTTCGAAATGTCTTTAGCAAAATCTTTCCAAAACGTCCGGACAGCTACGTTACGCTACTAATCACCCACGCAACTTGTCAAATGTTGCCGCTTTATGAAATATAAGGTCTTTATTTATCATAAAGAGGCAACATCTATTCAGTTTATTATTACAGTTATTCAAGGATAAATAAGGTCCTTAGCTTTCAAACTGCAATTGTTTTAAGAACTCAATGATTTAAAAAGCAACGACGAACACTTCCTTATGTTTACAGTTTTATGTAGTAAGCTGTGTAATTGGTACAATTTAAAATGTATTCAGTTTATAGTAGATATTTTTAACGCTGTATATTACGTATCTCGGGATAGAATCTATCTGTTATTTATAAGTTAGCAGTTCTCAAATGCATATATTTTTTTGTTTATTTATTTTTGAGTGTTTAGCAAACATAGAGGAGGTATTTGCGAATTCAGACATCTGGTTTATACTTATTTTTTGCCATCCGTAACACTCGTGACAAGATAACTTATCTCGCATTCCTAACATGACCTTGAATCAATATCGGAAACCGAACGTCCTTTTCATGATATTGGAAAACATAATCTGAGAACCTGAATTATCCTTGACACATGAAAAAGCGTTTTGTGAAATATTCGGTGCATGCATCACTTAAATGTAACTAGAAAATTCTAGTTTACAAAACATTTGTCGACGTAAATAACAAGATACGCTTTTGAAGAAAAATTTTGAGCATAAGAAGAAATGTGAAGCAATTTTTGTTGTCAATACGATAAGATATTTTTCTGTGTTTTTACTTCACGAAATGAAATTCCGGAAATATATAAGATACAATCCCGAGATTCTGACTGTTATTAATATTGCGGAAATATCTAAGTAGTGGTTCGGTAATTTCACAATTACGAATTTTGTTATTGTTGATATAGCTTATTCTCCTGATTGGAATATACTCTACATCAAACCCACGAATTTATCGTGGCCAAAAGTGAAAACATTGTTCCTGTTGTTGGCGAAGGCCTTGGGTGCCATATAATATGTGACATAAGAATCCGTCCTATTTTATCCCAATTTTGATTGACACATCCCTCGAAGCGGATCCGAGGGTCTGGTACGTCTCTTTCCTTATTGCTAATCTGTCAAGGGAATTTTTGGAACGGCTTGACGGTACTGTACGTGCCTCATGTCGCAAATACACTTTTCAAGTATCCCTTTCTTGTCCCGGATTCGAAACATAGCCCAGTGCTATGGTAATCGTCTCTCCTACCACTATGCCGGACAAGGGGGCCTAACAAATTTTAGCAATCAAGTTTTCTCTCCCCCCCCGCAAGTTTTTGATAGACATGGGTAATGTTCAGTCTCCCTCCCTGATATGTGAACTGTGAAATGTAGAAAATGCCTCCAGAGGCAGTGCTGTGAAAAAAAAAAGGGGGGGGAAACCGGGAGTGTGTTCTGGCTTTTGGGGTAGAAAGTGTTTCCGCCTTTGTGGCGGAAGTGTTGAAATAATTATAGAGATGTGAAATAAAGCTACAGTCCTAACTTACAAGTGTTTTCGAGTTATTGAGAAGTTGTGAGTTATAAAATGAATGTTCATGGGTCGACGAGCCCGAGTTAGAAACGAATCAGCGACATCTAATAGTGAGTTCGTGAAAACGAAATAGTGCTCTTCTTCCGAAGCGACTGTGTTGTGTAACCTATGTTCATAATAATGGACGAAAAAATTAATTCGTTAAAGCGTGAAAAAGCTACCCTAAATGGTAAAATCATCCATTTAGAAACCTTTGTAGAATTGGTGGTTGAACCGATAAGGGAAGATATTATAACCGAATTTGAAGTAAAACTAGAAACTGTATGCACCGTGAAAAGATGTATAGCTCAGTTACAAAAGGATTACTTCAAACTGCCTGTAAAACTGGGTATTAGTGAAGCAGAATCGGATTCAGAAGAAATGGAGATTCGTCTGGAAAAAATCGAAGTAAGATTAAAAACATTCTTACATAAATTAAATGTGAAATTTTTTGTGAAAAGTACTGAGAATGAGCATGGTAAAATAAATGTTGATAATTGTTCTAAAATAGCCCCAGAAGTAAGGCTTCCAAAATTGAGTTTACCTATATTTACTGGTAATGTTTATGAATGGATAACTTTTAATGATTTATTTAAGGCTGCTGTGCATAACAACGATAATTTGTCAAAAGGACAAAAGCTTCAGTATTTATTATCAGCCCTTAAAGGCGATGCTCTCCGAGTCGTAAAGTCAATTCCAGTTTCAAATCAAAATTATGAAGTTGCATGGTGGTCACTGCTATAAGAAAGGTTAGGTTAGGTTATTCAATTATGGCAAAGCACACGAGGGCTATCTGCTTAAAGGGAGGGATGCCTTCGTGGAGGACTTTCTAAGGGAAACTGGCTCGTATGCACGTTACACATGGGGAAAACCACGAAAACGCCCATGCAGCCAGCCCGTTCGCGGGATTCGAACCTCGGACCGAACTACCAGTGTTCAGCGTCTTTACCGTTCGGCCGCTGGTGGGCCGCTAGAAGAAAGATTTTCAAATCATCGAGAACAGGTTTTTGCCCACATTAAGCGATTTATGTCAATTCCACCTATTCACAGTTAATCTGCTAGTGCTTTACTAAATTTACTTGACATTACCTTTGAATGTACAAGAGCGTTAGAAATTTTAGAACACAAAATTTATGGTTTTGCTGAAACAATGTTTGCGTATGTGTTGTTACAAAAATTAGATGCTTCAACAAAATTATGGTTCGAACGCGAATTTGGTAAGAAAAATAATGTTCTCAAATTGAATGACTTAATTTCTAAAAAACCATGCAGGAAGCTTAGAAGCGTGTAAAGTTTCTAAGAACACGAACCAAAAGCATTGTTCTAAAGGAACTGAATTGTTAAGTACTGTGAAGTCATCTAAGTGTAATTTCTGTTTGGATAATCATATTATATATAAATGTCCTAAATTTCAAGATATATCAGTAAATGGTAGGGTTGAATTTCTAAAAAGGCAAGAATTGTGTTTTAATTGCTTTTTAAACCATAGTGTAAAGCAGTGTTCTTCAAAAGTTTCCTGTGCTAAGTGCGGTAAAAAACATAACACCCTGATTCACTTTGAGAAAAGAAATAATAATTCATCTCATGGGGTAGATTCTCAAAAAGCATCTTTCTCACCGAAAAATACTAGTGAAATAAACATTTCAAGCGAATTAAATCAGAACGCGATTAGTTTCGAAGCCAAAAATGCGACTCCCTCCATAAATCAGTCATTTGTCGGAACGAGTTATGAATGTGAACATAAATCCTTCTCGGCACCAGAGCAAAAGTTTCCTTTCCAAGGTCGAAAAACTTACACGTTTTTGTCTACTGCCGTGGTTAAGGTTCGAATGGAAAACGGTGGAATAATAAAGGTTTTAGCAATTCTTGACGTAGGCAGTCAAGTCAGCCTAATTCGAAAGAAAATCGCGGATATGTTACAAATAGAAAAACAAGCAATAAATCTATATCTATATCTGGCCTGAATAATTCGATTCTAACTGTTAAAAGTAATCTAGTAACATCAGTGGAAAATTCGAATGGAGACTTTAAAAGATATGTTGAATTTTTAGTTGTAGATAACATTACTGATCTTACTCTTTCGAAGCAATTGGACGTTAAGAAAATTTGTTTTCCAACAAATATTTGTTACGCTGACGCAAATTTTTATAGACCAACGAAGACTGATGCTCTTCTGGGAGCTGATATATTTTACCTGCTGCTCAAGCCAAATCAAATAAAATTACAAGAGGAATCTAACGTCTTGCAAGAGACAGTGTTTGGTTGAGTAGTAAGTGGGTCTATGAATTTAAGTAAATAAAAGAGTTATCATTGTGGATTAATAAACAATTTCGAAGATTTAGATAATCAGTTAGCAAACTTCTGGGAGTTAGAATCCCTTGGTATTAAAGAGAATGAAATTGAGAAATGAGGAAGATAAGGCCCTAGAGATGTTCAATGAAACAGTTTGTTTTAAAGACGGACGATATGAGGTTGGGTTACCTTGGAAGAGAAATTGGGAGGAACTTAAAGACAATTATGATGTTGCAAAAAATCGACTTGCAAACCTTGTTAACAGAATAAAACGTGATAATTTATTACTTACCTCACCATGCAGTTGTAAGACAAGAGAGCTTAACTACTAAGTTAAGGATTGTTTTTGATGGAAGTTCGCATGAACCAGGATTATCTCTAAATGATTATCTCTAAATGTGGATTATCTCTAAATGATTGTTTATATCAAGGAGTTAATTTAAACCCAAATATATTTCATTTATTGACATTCTTTCGCTTGAACAAGATCGCCTTCTTGGCAGATATAGAGAAGGCTTTCTTGCAAATTTCATTACGTGAAAGAGATAGAGATGCTGTGAGATTCCTTTTCATTGGCAATATGAATAATGTATGTGTATATAAATTCAAAAGGATAATTTTTGGAGTAAACGCAAGTCCCTCTTTATTGGCAGTAACTATTAAAAACCATATAGAGAAGTACAGAAAGGACTTTCCTGCTATAGTACAAACGCTTGATACCTGTTTTTATGTAGATGACCTTATCACAGGCAATGACGACGTTCCATCTGCCTTTGAAATTTCAAAATGTGCCGAAAAAATAATGAGAGATGCTGGGATGCCCTTAAGGAAGCGGATTTCAAATTCTGAGCAGTTAAGAAAGGAGTGGAAAGCTATGGGATTTAAGCAGTTACGTCCAAAAGATTTAAAGGGTAAATTACATAGAGTTCTTGGTCTCTTATGGGATCCATTTAGTGATTACCTGTCCTCAGAAATTAATAGTCTGTTAGAATTTCTCCAACAGGAAGGGAACATCAAAATGTTTCTAATAATGGCTGCTGGAAGAATCTTCGACCCACTGGGTCTTGTGACTCCTTTTACTATCCTTTTCAAGTGCCTGTTCCAGGAGATCTGGCAAAGAAAACTTTCTTAGGATGAAGTTTTACCTCCTGATATAAGCGAGAAGTGAATGAGGTGAAGAAGCTCCACAACTTAAAAATTTAAAGGTTCCGAGATATACACTTGGTTCTTTTATTGATCTCAAGATGCAGAACTGGAAATTTATAGATTTTCGGATGCTAGTAAAGGCTTATGGAGCAGTTGTTTACGTTCAGTTAAAGGTTGAGAACGAAATCTTGATCAATCTTGCAGTTTCAAAATCCAGAGTGGCTCCGTTAAAGAAGCTGTCATTGCCAAGACTTGAGCTTATGGGTGCTTTACTTGCGGCAAGATTTTAACTAGTGAACTGAAACCAGTTATTGACAAAAAACAAATATCGAGAAGTTTTTTTTTTTTTTTGAGTGATTCAAAGGTCACCTTATACTGGATTCAAAGTCCAAGTAAAAAATGGAAACAATTTGTATCAAACCGTGTAAAAGTGATACAAAGCTTGACAACTGAGGCTACGTGGCATCATTGTCCAGGCAAGGCTAATCCAGCTGATTTACTTATCCGTGGTGCAAGTAGAGATTCTCTTATAAATAATTCAACTTGGTGGACTGGACCTGCCTTCTTAAAGAAAATTATTTCTGAACCTCCAGTACTTGGTGTCACAGAGGATGAGTATTTTAATGAACTGAAAAAAGACTGTTATAGTATTGACTCTTTGAAACTCTTTAGTATCACAAAGGACTTTAACTTTTTAAATCGTATTTTTGACTTAAGTAATGATTTTATGCATATTTTACGTGTTTTAAGTTTTCTTTTCAGATTCATCTATAATGCAAGAAACCCGAGCACCAAAAGGTCAGGATATGTAACCGCTGCTGAACTAGAGCAAGCAGAGATTTTCTTAACCAGACAGGTAAATCTCTAGAATTTTCGGCAGAGCTGAAAAGTTTAGTTAAGGGTAAAACAGTAGCCTCCAATAGTAAGCTAAAAGGTTTAGTTCCTTTCAAAATTCTATTATTAGAGTTGATGGTGCCTAAAAAATTCTAATCTTGAGTTCTATAAAAAACATCTTATGGTTCTTCCACCCAAAAATTGCTTAACAGATTTAATTGTAATGTATTTTCACAAAAAAGGCTTTCATGTCGGACCGCAAATTTTATTATATTATGTGAAAGAAAAATACTGGCCCATAAATGGGAGATATATTTGCAGAAAGATTTGCCATCAGTGCGTTGTTTGTTTTAAGGCAAATCCTTCTACTTCTTCTCAGTTAATGGGAAATCTGCCATCAGAGCGTGTTAATGAAAATTTTGCATTTAATGATACATAAATCGATTTTTGCAAACCCTTTCTTGTGAAATACAAAAACCAGCGTAAAGGTGTGTTTAACAAAGTTTATGTTGCCGTATTTGTTTGTCTCGCAACCCGTGAATTCATTTGGAAATCGGAACAGATCTAACGACACAAACTTTTATTTCTTATCTTAAAAGGTTTTTTGCTCGAAGAGGCAAATCTAGAAAACGTTTTACGGATAACGCACAAACATTTGTAAGTGCGGCAGCAGAAGAAGTTAAGGAGATTGTTTAATATGGTGAGTTCTCCTGGTAAACTTCTTGCAGTAAACTTACCTTCCGAAGGTGTTGACTGGAAGTTCATCCCTCCCAAGGCTCCCAATTTTGGCGGCCTTTGGGAGGCTGGCGTAAAGTCATTCAAATACCATTTGAAACGTGTCGTGGGAAATACTAATTTAACTATAGAGGAGTTTTTAACAATTGTGATACAAATCGAAGGATTTTTAAATTCACGCCCTCTTTCTCCTATGTCTGCCGATCCTAATGATTTTAGAGTTTTGTCCCCCGAACACTTTTTGATCGTCAGAGAAATCACCTCTATACCTGAGCTTAATTCAACAGATATCCCGGAAAACAAACTTTCCAAGTGGCAAAAAAATGACTAATTACGTTAAAAAAATTTGGCAGTTATGGCAAAAAGATTATCTTAGTAATTTACATCAAAGATTAAAGTGCCAGTTTGATAAAAATAATGTTAAAGTTGGAACTGTGGTACTTATAAAAGATGAGAATCTTCCATCTGGTTGCTAGAATTGCTGAGATTTTCCTGGCAAGGATGGAAAGGTAAGAGTTGTCAGTTTACGGTTACCAGATGGAAAATTTCTTAAAAGTAGTAGTCGGCACGTATGTAATTTACATCAAAGATTAAAGTGCCAGTTTGATAAAAATAATGTTAAAGTTGGAACTGTGGTACTTATAAAAGATGAGAATCTTCCATCAACTAAATTTTTCTTAAAAGGAAAATTTCTTAAAAGAAGTAGTCGGCACGTATGTATCTTGCCAAATCAATAGTTAGACTATATGGTGTATTATTGCAATTGTGTTGTATTCGTTATGGTATAATTATTTTCATTTAAGTTGTTAAACAGCGTTATTGTAATATGTGTTTTGGTATTATATATTATTGTTATTCAACTTTTTCAAAATTTGTTTTGATATTCTCATACTGAAATTTGCAATGGGCGGGAAGATGTTCAGTCTCACCTCCTTGATATGTGAACTGTAAAATGTAGAAAATTCCTCCAGAGGGCTGTGCTGTGCAAAAAAGGGGAAAACCGGAAGTGTGTTCTGCCTTTTGGGGAAGAAAGTGTTCCCACCTTTGTGGCGAAAGTGTCGAAATAATTATGGAGATGTGAAATAAAGCTACAGTCCTAACTTATAAGTGTTTTCGAGTTATTGAGAAGTTGTGATTTATAATATGAATGTTTAGGTCGCCTGAATGATTTATCGCTTTTTGACAGCAAGAAGGATTCCAGGAAACTAAGACACACTTTACTCTGATATATTTCATGCTTTTTGGTAAAAGAGCGCGTCTTGATCAGAATAACAGTGTAGCGTACACAGACAAAATTTAAAAATTAAGAGATTTGAGGAAATTTTTTTGCAACTATCTGGAAAATTTCTGAGGCAATATTTAACAAAATAAAAAAGTTTGTAAGGTTTTAGTTAAACTAACCAAGTTTATTTTAATTTAAATCTTTTCTATCTCCTCTCTGCTTCAACTTCCTGTCAGAAGAAGCGCGCGTTTTTAGCTTATGCTAATTTTTGAAGTTCAGCCAAGCACTATTTAAGCCAGAGGTAGAAACCTCTCGGTGTGTGAGAGCTTTGCCTCAGATCACGGTCACGCTGCTCAACGTTCGCCTGACCAGCTAGCAGTTTAAATTTATAAGCCATAGTGCTTACTACGTGATTGCATTGTAAAATAAATTAAAGTGCGGTAGTATTTAGTATACCTTGCTACGCACCCTTTTAGATAGAGGCCAACTTCCGCGAATTGCTCTGCGAAGCAAAGTTTAATTTAAGTTCTATTTTAATTTATTTAAATTTATTTGATTGTTAAGTTCGACCAAAGTGTGGTCTGTTACGTTCTGTATCTCTCCCGAATTGGGAGGTTTGTATTTAATAGTGATTGAATAAAAGAGGATTTCAAATCCCTTCACGTGCAGTTATTCTCCAGCCCAGCAGTTACATCAGAACATAGCGTACCTTCCGCTCCCTGTTCCAGTTCAGGACTTAGAACGTAAGGATAAGAACCCTTTACAGAATTTACCATGTTCTCAAAGAATACACACAGAATGCTAAGTCCTGATAGTGGCGCCCGCACAAAAAGAAGAGGATGGCCTCAACAACAAGAAGACGAACCTGAGACACCTGCTGTACCTGTCCAGAATCCTGAGATAGCACCTCCTGGCATAGAAGGATTCGGCTACATCGTACAAACCATGCGAGCAGCCATGAAGCCAGCGGCAAGTTTTGACGGCAAGACAGCCGTAATCAATTTCCTGGAAAAGCTAGACTCCCACTTCATGCTATATCCAGTCCACGAATTTCAGAAAGTCGCTCTTGCTACCAGCGCTTTGAAGGGCCAAGCGCTAAGTTGGTTCAAGTGCATCGGAAAGAATCTCTTGGGGGAACCAGGAAGCCCCACATACACGTATGAAAATTTCAAGAATTCTCTAGTGAAAGCATTTCCCGTGGTGCGAGATCGAGCCAGATTGGAAGCTGAACTGTTTAGCCGATACCAAGAAAGAATAGAAGATTTGTCTAATTTTATTTTGAGGAAAATTCAAGTTTTCAAGCTTTTGTATGGAAGTCGCCCGGATCCTGAAATTATTCAAGTTATACTTCCTAGGCTACTGCCCCAAGTTCAAGATTTCATCGAACTAAGAAATCCAACAACATTAGACAGATTATTTGAGCTCGCGGTACAATTTGAAAGCCGAAGAACAGCCGACAACGAACGACGACGCCAATTTGAGCGAAGAAGTCAGTGGAGTTCGCCAAGACCGCAGCAAAAGCAAAATCAAAGTTACGGGAATAAGGCGAAGCAATGGCCGAAGAAAGATGTGTCTCCTAAAGCGAGCGGCGAACGAAGGGAATTTAATAGAAGAACAAGCAAAGATTCCGAGGGCAACCAGAAGAAAAAGAATTTAAACTAAGAGGGATTTCTTCGAGGAAGGTGAAGAAGTCCGAAGCAGCGCAAAACCCTTCCAAAATCAATTTAAACACCGTGGTCGTTAAGAATTTGAGTTTGCCGAAGATTGAAGTTCTAATCAACAACATACCGGCGACAGCCCTCTTGGATACAGGAGCCCAAAGCAGCTTCGTATCGGAAAGATTCTTTAAGAAGCACTTTCGACGTTACAGAATTTTTAGTGCAAGAGACACGGATGTCATAGCGGCCCAAGGAGAAAAATGTAGCTGTTTAGGAAAAGTACCATTGTTCGTGCGTATCAACAACGAACAGGTAAGAATCCTGTTTTATATTGTGCGTAACCTGCAGACTTGTATTATTCTAGGTGTGGACTTTTTTAGTTTGGCAGAAGCAAAAATTGATTTCAAGGGGGGAGAACTAACATTAAATATGAAGCCAATTGAAGCGAAGAATGATAAGCCCCCGCAGCTGGACTTGGAACATTTACAAGCAGAGGAAAAAGAGAAAATCCAAGGTCTGGTAAGTCACTTTGCGAATTTATTTAGTGATGTACCAGGCTTTACGCAGGTGGTGAACCACGACATTGACACGGGGGACGCTCAGCCAGTTAGGCAAAAGCCATATAGATATGATAGGACAAAAGAAGAAATAATTGAACATCATATTAAAGAGATGTTAAAGAATAAAATCATCACGCCAATTTCTAGCAGTTATGCTAGCCCCGTTGTCCTGTGTAAGAAAAATAATGATTACCCGATTACGCACCCGAAGCGGTGGCGTTTTGCTATAGATTATCGCAAGTTAAATTCAGTTACAAAATATCCTGTATATCCGTTGCCGATAATTGAAGAAATTATTCGAAATATTTCGTCTACAAAATACATGACTACATTAGATCTCACGAGTGGCTATTTTCAGATTGGGGTAAAACCCGAGGACGTACACAAAACCGCGTTCATAACGAAATCTGGTACGTACGCATTTCTTAGAATGCCGTTCGGATTATCCGGCGCGCCGGCAACGTTCCAAAGATGTATGGACATCGTCTTAAGACCAGTCCTTGGTAAAAGCACTTTCATATATTTAGACGATATTATAATTACGAGTAGTACTCTAGAACAACACTTACAAGATTTAAGAAAAGTATTTTCATTGTTAAACGAAGCTGGTTTAAAGATAAATGCGTCTAAATGTAAATTTGCCGCAAAAGAGTTACGTTATTTAGGATTTAAAATTTCCCAAAAGGGAATCGAAACGGATCAGTCAAAAATAGTAGCCATTAGAAATTATCCTGTTCCTAAAACAGCGAAGAAATTATCGTCGTTTCTCGGGATGTGTTCATATTACCGGGCTTTCATTAAAGACTTTGCAAAAATAGCTGAGCCACTGCTAAAGTTGAAAAGAAAAAAAGCTAGGTTTTCGTGGTCAGCAGAAGCCAACTTGGCGTTTCAAAAATTGAAAGACGCATTGACTCAAGCTCCCGTCTTAAAATTTCCAGAAGGGGATAAAGGATTAGAGATTTCAGCGGACGCTTCAGATTTCGCGATTGGTGCAGTGCTTTCCCAAAATGGTCAGCCCGTGGCTTTTTTCAGCCGAACATTAAATGAAACCCAAAGAAACTATTCCGCAACAGAGAGAGAAACTCTCGCAGTGTTAGCATCAGTACAGAAATTTCGTGTGTTCTTTGGAAGTTCTCCAGTAACTGTATATACCGACCACGCGGCGGTCACTAGACTCTATTCTGGAAAAAATTTATCACCCAGATTAATAAGGTGGGCTCTCAAATTACAGGAATATAACCTAATAATTAAACATACGCCGGGAAAGGAAAATGTTGTGGCAGATGCTTTAAGCAGAATTAACTTAGATGAAAATGGAAGTGTAATTAAGATAGCCATGTTAACATCCAAAGTATTAGATTCTCGTGAAACAGTAATAGCCGAACTCAAAAAAGATCCGGAGTTCAAAAATATATACAATTATTTGGCCGACCCTGAGAATTTCAATCATCCGGATATTGTGCCGATAAGAAATAGGGCCGAAAATTACGAATTAATTGACGGACTGTTATTCTATACGAAAGCTACTAATGAGAATCATGAATATAGACCGGTTATCCCAGCTAGCATGAGGTTGAATGTATTAGAAGAGTTGCATGATTGTGCCATTTCGGCTCATTTAGGTATAAGAAAAACTGTTCAGAGAGTTCGCGAGGCAGTTTTCTTTCCAGAACTGCAAAAGTTTACTAGGGCGTATGTCCAGTCGTGCCCAACATGTCAATTAAATAATTATGTTAATTTCCGCCCGGCCGGGTTCCTAAATAGTATTAAATCAGAATTCCCAAATCAAATAATAGGCATCGATTTACTTGGACCTTACCCTCGAAGTAAAGTTAATAAAAGCCGATATCTTTTAGTTATAGTGGATCATTTTAGCAAATGGTTAGAGTTAATTCCGTTAAAACGCGCGTCTGCAAAAATTGTAGTAGATTCAATTCTAAATAAGTATATTTTAAAATACGGGGCGCCCCTAAAAGTTATTTCAGACAATGGTCCTCAGTTTGTTAGTAAAATGTTTGAGGAAATGTGTGCAAAACTGGGCATACGTCATCTAAAGATGGTCCCGTATCGTCCGCAGTCAAACATAGCGGAACGGGTGAATAGAAATGTAGTGAAAATAATTCGTAGTTATGTGAAAAACTATCACTCTACCTGGGATAGCCATATAAATGAATTTGCATTTGCACTTAGGACCGCCAAACACGATACTACACAAAAAACACCCGCTGAACTCTTCTTAGGAAGAAAGATCTTGACCCCCCTAGATAAACTGTTCTTTGTACAGGAAAGGGCAGAAGAATTTAAAATGAGTGATATACAAAAGTTAATACGGGAAGCGACGGAAAATATAGAAATGGCCCAAAGAAAACAGAAATTGTACTATGACCTAAAAAGAAGAGAGGTCAAGTACAATGTGGGAGATGAAGTGTTGAAGATTAAACACAACTTGTCAAATGCCCCAGAGGAAAAGGTGGGGAAATTTTTTCCGCGTTTTGAAGGCCCGTTCACAATTGAACAAATTACGGGGGCAGTGGTTATATTAAAAAGAAATGATGGTCAAACGCTCAAAGCGAATGTGGACCAAATAAAACCGTTCTATAATCGCAGCAAAATGGCTGTATTTAAAGATTCGTTTCAGGATCCGAGGCAATCGACTAGCCAGGAAGATATACGTCAGCAAAAACAGCAGGAACCAGCTACAACGGCATCGAAATGTCAGAAGAAGAAAGCTCCCCCCCAACAAAGAAATAAGAACCAAAAAGGTGGTTTCAAAAGAAAGTCTCACGATGCAGGTGAACAAATCTACGAACGGAATTACGAGCGCACCAAGAGAAGAAAGCAGAATGGGCAAGGGAAGCCCAATGTATCCAAAAGAACTGTGGAATCATCGGACAGGTGCCTGAGAAGCAAGAAACGTCGATTGCAGCCTGAGAATCAACTTCCCGAATACAGCAGGAACCAGGACAAGCAACGAGCAAGGGCCCAGGAGAGAAGGGCCCAGTCCACCAAACGTCCAGCGGAGCAACCTCCTCTACAAAGGAAATTGCCGAGGATACAACGACGGAATTTCAAAAGAAAAAGAGACGAGCAGGCTCCGAAAGAACAACGAAAAACGAGGAAACTGAACCAGGCCACAACTTACTCAAGTTTTAAAGATTGGGCCAAGAAAAGGATGGACGATCATAATAAGATAAGTACAATTTCGTATTCAAAAGTTTAGTTAATTTTTGAGTATACTGCAAGTTGCAGGGCTGATTTTACCTCAAGCGAGGTTGACTTTTACGCCAAGTGAGCGATAAGTCCTCATATGGAAAGTAAAATGTTTTGTTAAAAGAAATTGTAATTTTCAAAGATTTAAAATCACTTAATGTTTTGTAAATAGATTAATTCTGTAAAAGCAATGAATTGCTGAAAAGAATATGTTAACTAAATGATTTTGTATGACGCTTTGTCTAAAGACTTGTAAAATGTCTAGAATGAAAATTCGGAAAATTGAAAAACACGATTTAGTCTGTAGACTATTAATTCAATGTAATTTGATATTTCAAGAAAGTACCTTGAGAAAGGAATAGGAAGCACTTGCTGTAAGCTTAGAAATTTAACCTATATTTCTGTAAGCTTAGAAATTTAACCTCTATTTGCATTTCAGGATTGCTATGAAATTGTTAATGTGTTATGAAATGTAACAAATAATATTATGCTAGCAATGCACGTTAAGTGCAATATTAATGTGAATGTTGTGTGCAAACTGCGAATTTGTATGCATGAAAAGTTAAAGATTGACTATTTTAGAATGCAAGTGTTAATTAGGCTCTCCACCAAATACACTTAAAGTGTTAGACATAAAGCTAGTGAGAACCTTAGGATTAGCTGGTTATAGGGCGTTTTTTTCAGGTCTCGTATGTCAAGTTCTAACTAATGTTAGTCGATTGTAGGTGGAAGAGTTGAACACCCCCGAACACATAAAAACCCGCAATGGCGGTTTGCTTTACATCCAACACCGGTGAGAGAGCATACGGGGGAAGAATTTAATTGTGCTTGAATGATAATGTGTGTGTGCAAAATTACACAAAAAAAAAAAAATAAGGATTTGTACCACTTAGAATTATTCTGTTATTATGTCATACTAAAGTTGTTTTCCTTCCAGATTTTGCTGGAAGGAGTAAGACTGTTTGAAGAATAAGACTTGAAAAAAAAAATGTTGAAGATTGTTGTTCCAGAAAATTTCGTCTGTATTTTACACAAACATATATTGCCTTGTAAGAGTTGGCCTAAGTTTAGAACAGTGAAATTTTCGACTATTTAGAATTGCTAGTTTTCAACATGGTCCGTTTGGACCAAAGTAGTTTAACTATCGCAATTCTGGCGGGAAGTTTGTAAGGTTTTAGTTAAACTAACCAAGTTTATTTTAATTTAAATCTTTTCTATCTCCTCTCTGCTTCAACTTCCTGTCAGAAGAAGCGCGCGTTTTTAGCTTATGCTAATTTTTGAAGTTCAGCCAAGCACTATTTAAGCCAGAGGTAGAAACCTCTCGGTGTGTGAGAGCTTTGCCTCAGATCACGGTCACGCTGCTCAACGTTCGCCTGACCAGCTAGCAGTTTAAATTTATAAGCCATAGTGCTTACTACGTGATTGCATTGTAAAATAAATTAAAGTGCGGTAGTATTTAGTATACCTTGCTACGCACCCTTTTAGATAGAGGCCAACTTCCGCGAATTGCTCTGCGAAGCAAAGTTTAATTTAAGTTATATTTTAATTTATTTAAATTTATTCGATTGTTAAGTTCGACCAAAGTTTGGTCTGTTACGTTCTGTATCTCTCCCGAATTGGGAGGTTTGTATTTAATAGTGAGTGAATAAAAGAGGATTTCAAATCCCTTCACGTGCAGTTATTCTCCAGCCCAGCAGTTACATCAGAACATAGCGTACCTTCCGCTCCCTGTTCCAGTTCAGGACTTAGAACGTAAGGATAAGAACCCTATCACAGAATTTACCATGTTCTCAAAGAATACACACAGAATGCTAAGTCCTGATAAGTTTATATATATAAATATGATTCAAATACGCTAAAATCATTTAAGGAATCCTTTTTTATTCCTGTAATATTTTATCAGTTGTGAATTTTTAGTATTTCTCAAAGCATAAATTAAATTAATGTATTTTGGTATAAATATCTTCCAGATTATTCCAAATATTTATTTTATGAATTTGTTCACAAACGAAGACTAAAAAATCTCATGTGTTACACCACATGACTTCCTTGTACGCAATATTAAATTATACGCCCTTTTTCCAGCCTTATTATTAAACGCACTTTTTCCGGCATTTAAACTTATTTCATTAGAGATATATTTCTCATTCAATTAATTCAGTTCTCACTTCGTGACAAGTCAAAAATACATATGAACTCAAAATATCTCTGTTAAAAATTGAAAAATATAGAAAAACATAAAACACCATATACAGTTAAAACGATTAATTTGTTTTTTCTTTTTTTTACAATTAAAATTACTGTTTCTACGCAAAAACAAGCAATTCGGCCAGGCAGATTTTTCGATGCATAAATTGAAAGTTTACTTTTGGTCTTACTCAGCAAAAAGACACTGAACGCGTAGAAACTGACTTAATTTGTTGTGGATGCTATGCTGAGTCAATATGTGGGATAATTTAATTCGCAATGATAAAAGAAGACGTTACCTTTGTTGTTGGGAATCTTAGTTTCTCTAGATTGGCAACAAATCCACTGTTCTGTTAAGTTTCAAATGTAAACAAATATGACTGCTATTGTAAAAAAATTAGGCTTAGCCGCACTTAAACAAATTTTAAATTGCTGAGAATTCTACAACTATAACATGCAGGTTAACTAAAGGCATAAAAACCTTCACCGGAAAATAGGAACAACATAGTTCAATCATTTCTAAAGCAAAAAATATACAATTTACAAACATATAAGAATAAAGAAACTGATTTTACTGAGCCAAGTAG
This sequence comes from Stegodyphus mimosarum, assembly GCA_000611955.2. Classification (NCBI taxonomy): domain Eukaryota; kingdom Metazoa; phylum Arthropoda; class Arachnida; order Araneae; family Eresidae; genus Stegodyphus; species Stegodyphus mimosarum. Next base: position 219,044 of record KK112290.1, on the reverse strand, counting down.
CAGAGGGGATGTATATATACATTTTATGTATTTTTGGTGCGGCCGATTGCAACTAAAATAGGAGGTGCACATCTACATGTTATAGCAGTTCTATATACAAAATTTCATCGTTTTGAGATTACTTGTTTTTGAGTTATGCGAGATACATACATGCATACGTATATACACACAGACGCCACGAAAAAAATCTCTTCAGAATCCATTTTAAATCAGTCAGGCCACAGTTAAATTGTTCTCACATGACAAATAAAGCTTTTCTATCTTTGAATTATTAATACATTTGGTTTATACTGGAGCCGACCACTTATCACATAGAGTACTATAAGTGTTGGTACTGGACTTAGCACCACAGTTTAGCACCCGAATCCAATGATGGTGTTATCTCACGTAGAGGAAGACCATCGCGAAATGTGCGCCACTTTTACAGTTGGTTGCTTTCGTTTTTGATAATTAATTAAGTCTGTTAAAATGTAAAATACCTTTATTATGGCACTCGTATCAATTTCCCCCTCATTATCGTATTCTCTTCACAAATATTACAGGCAATAAAAGAAAAAAAAAGGGGTTGAAGAATTTAATTTTTTATTCTTTATAAGGTTTATCCTAATTTTAATAACAGTTAAGTTTATGCACCTTTCCTATCACTTCAAGTTTCAGCTTACAATTTCCTACCAGAATCTACTTTCAGAAATGCCGTTAATGTAAATGAGTACGAGTGGGATTTAAGTCGATGTTTCACCGACTTCGAGAGAGAGCCTGAGTTCCTGACTAGCGCGCGTTTGCCTTTTGGCTACATCTCTGTTGCTACTGCTGCGCTCAGCCGTACTTTAGGCCCTTGTTTGGCTTCGCTGACTTAATTAAGACTTAGGGGCCAACTACGTAGAATCTTGATAGCTTCGGCTATATCTTTCAGTTACTTTAGTTAAGCTTAGTTAAGTTTAATTTCACATTTATTTAAGTTCAAGCCCAAGTGGAGGCTGTGCTGTACGTTCCGAGTTAGGAACTGATTGTATCAAATTTATTCTGAGAAATAAAGGGTAGTTAACCCTTCTTAAGTCTTACGTCTCTATTTAAACACTTAAGCGATTATTCGCGAGTTAATGTTTGTGGTGTTTCAAGGATTGAACACGGAATTAAATAAGTAAAACCCCACATCTTTATTGCTAAAATCTCCAAGAATAAATATATGTACATGAGCATTCCAGTTGTCTTAATTTATTAAACAAAATTAGTTGATTAATTTGTATGGTCATTAGGTTATGTTGAAGCAGTGAATAATGCCCTCGCTGGAATTCGAACCCCAGACCTCTCGTATATACATCCAGTATGTTTCCATTTACACCTTAATACCTTATACATTCCCCCTTTTAAAGGGAGATTGGGGACTACAGGACCTAATCGACAAATTCTGGTGGTGACAAATTATTGTCCATCACCTTTTAATTCGGGCTCCATTGTAGAGTCATTGGTTTCATTTATTTATTTATTAGCCCAAAGGGCTATTAATTTCGTTTTGGCATTTTGCGTCGATTCACTTTCTGCTTTGATTCACTTTTCAAACTGTTGCCATCAAATATTACAGCTCTGTATTATATTTAAAGAAATTTAATAAAGAAGAATCTGCATAAACGTATATACGTTTCTCGCATTATGATAAAACGGCAGTACCTAGAGCCATCAAATTTTGAATAATTAATTATCCCGCACCGAACTGGGCATTTAGAAGCCCTAATTTGGAATTTGTTTTATTATCTATTTCATATTTTCTCAGACATTAAAGAATATTTGATTAACAAACTCAACAATTTCAAAGAGAGGAATGGCAGCACTATACGAGGGGAAAAAAAACCTTTTATCTTCAGCGCGTAAGGCTGTGTACCAATTCTAAAGATATGCTCATTTTAAAATTTTTTGTGATATTGCTGTTGAATTGAATTTTATGGTTTAAGTGCGAAGAACATGACATTTAATAAATAAAGGTAACACACAAACGTTAAAACAATGCCCCTTTGGGCGCAATGTAAAATCTGAAAGCTTTCACATTTTTATTTTTATTTATTTTGTGCTGACGACTTGAAAAATATGGAGTGCCCTCGCCTTGCCCTTGCCGAGATTCGAATTTCCGACCTCCCGAATACACGCCGAGTGTACTTCCATTACACCACAAAGGCAGGCAGAAAGGAGAGAGAAAATACTTTATAAATTAATTAACTGTTCGAATAATTTATTATTAATTAAATATGGCATACAAGTACAAACAGAGGTAATATTATTAACTGACAATGAAGAATATTTTTTTGGCGATTAAGCTTTATGACGTGGTAAATTCGTTCAATAGATACAGTAATCAATTTTATTGTTAAAAGTGAAAATTATTATCAACTGAAATCTGTAATCTGATTGATACATGAAAGTGAGAATTTATTTTATCAGAATGTTGTATCATTATAGTTCATTTGATAAAATGTAATTCTAATGCTATGAAACTCCTATAATAATATTTTAAAATACACTGGTGTGCAAAAATTAAGGACGAGACGGTTTTTTCAATATAACTTTGTACAAAAGCTTTCCGAATCAACATTTAATACCGTAAGATCCCCAATACGTAAGGACATGAGTAATGTAAGCAACACTTACTAAAAGAGAAATCAGAGGGATAAAAAGAAGCTTTATTGAAAAAGTAGCATGGAGCGCAATGCAACTGAAGGCCGAAACATCCCTGTGATGGGTGTCCAGCAAAAAACATCCGGTCTTTAATAGGGGATATGATCTCCCCTGACTGCTAGGCAGGTTTCACATCATTTGTGCATGCTGGATATGTGGTTGTTAATGAGCTGTTGAGACACTGCTGCTCGTTCCTCTTGTAGCACCAATCGCAGTTTCGGAATCGTTACTGGCGATAAGTTACGTGCTGCCACGGGTCTCCCTAGTAAGTTCCGTACATGCTTGACGGGATTTAGATCCAGAGACCTTGCCGACCAATCCATGTATTCAATATCTTCACTCTCTAACAGCTCTTCGACAGTAACTGTGCGATGAGGTGGAGCGTTGTCGTCCTTGAAGAGGAACTGAGGACCCATAGCCCTTGTGAAAAAACGCATGTAAGGAAGAACCTCGTTACAATAGCAGTCCCAGGTGACCAACCTCAATGGGAGATATAAAGGTCGGTTCGGCTACCAAGCATTATGTCTGCGCGAACGAGAACTCCGCGACCTCCAAAACAGTCCCTTTTGATGATGTTGAAGGGGTTATTGCGTGTTCCCCGCTCTGTCCAGATGTGGATGTGTCTAGAATCGCAACTCAAACTAAATCTGCTCTCATCTGTAAAGAGTATTCGTCCCCATTCATTGTCTCTCCAATTCCGGTGTTCCCGGCACCACAGAGAACGCCGTCTCCGATGGGCAGGCGTTAGAGGTACACACCGTACAGGGCGTCGTGCAAACAGACCACCAACATGCAGTCTTCTGGCCACGGTAAAACGCGATATTGGTCGTCCAGTCGCCTGTGTCGTGTGTCTAGCGATTTCTCCCGCTGTCTGCCGCCTGTTTCTTCTGGCCTGTAAGGCAATATACTGGTCATCTGCGAGTGTGGTTCCTCGTGGACGACCACTACTAAACCCCCGGGTAGCTATTCCTGTAGTTTGAAATTGTCTCCAAAGTCGTGAAACGATGCTGTGAGCAATTCCGAACTCTGCAGCCACACTTGTCACACTGCGGCCTTCCTCCAACTTCCCAATGATTCGACCTCGGGTAAAAGCATCCAGATGTCGTCTAGCAGATTGATTATTCGCCATTTCTCGCTGAGGCAGGAACTCGGTGTGATTTTAACTGCTATACGGCGTGCAATCTCTTTGCCAGAAATACTGATCTTACACCGACAACATGCTTTATGCTACTCAGACACTCCCCCATTACGTCTACCTGCATATCCGCGCATGTGCTACCGTACATCACCTTACTTAATCTCCTGATTGGTCTTTCTGTCCGCTCTGCCTCTTCGTTCAGCTGATATGCTAATTTTTCGACTTCGTCCTTAATTTTTGCACACCAGTGTATATTAAAGATGCTTCCGTTTGGGGAAGGCGTTCATGTGTACTTAGTTTGTTATGCATGCTTTATATATACTCAGTTTTTAGTTCAATTATGCTTCAGTTTTCAGAGTCCTTTATTGATGATGAAACAGTCAGCTGTCCTTAATCTTACTGCAAATCTGTTTTTAGCTTCTTGAAAAGTCCAGGTTATCCTACACATATCCAAAAATTTTTTATGAACATTAAATTGTAATTAATTCACATCCCACGGAGGTCCCACGCTGATAAATAATTTTTACAAGTGCTTCAAATATTTCATTGCTCAGTTATTCATTTCCAGGATTATTTCAATGATGATTTATTGCTGTTTATTCGCTGATTGTAAATTCAAATTCGATACACATTTATAAAAACTTCTAAATATTCAGTTTACTCAGTTATGCATAGTCTAGAAACTTTAGAATTTTGATGCGTGATTAACTGAAATTTTACACAGATATCTAGGTGATGCCACATTAAGAAAATCACAGAGTAATGCAAAATACGAACCAAACTTAAAATAGTCTGAAACAAACGAAAACATTAATTTACTCTGTTTGAAACTTCTCGACTGAATTTTGGAATTATACTTCTACAAATAATCCTTAATAACTTATCATGCATATATCAAGATGATATAAATGACGCTGTTATTACGTACCGTACAATTATAAGAATTATGTAAGTGATGTTGTTATTATCATGCAAATACACAGATTAGACATTTGAGCATTATTCAGACGGACTAGAACTAAATGACTCATTTTTCAAGGATTTAGAAAAAAACCTTTTAGCCTTTTTAGCCTTTTGGTAAGTTTTTGACAAATATCATCTTGCCCAGAATTAGTTTTACATTATTGAAAGGAATGGAAATAAAACATAGATAAAGGATGTGTGAGTTGCACATTTAATTTGATATTTAAAAAAAAAAAAATTCTAGCAGTAATTTGTTAATACAAAATTACTTAGTACTTAAACACACAGTAAAATCTTAAGGATATAAAAATATGCAAAATGAAATTTAAAAATACATTAAGAGGAACAAAAGGAATGGAACGCCTGAAAACATAAATTTAAAATCAGATGCTCAAAATAGTCAACTAATACGTAGATCTTAAATTATCTCTCTACTACGCCAGCATTTTTCAAAAAATATTTCTGGTTAAAGTTAGATGGTTGTCAATGTATTTTACATTCGTAACTTCGATATCACACGCCATACAGTTAGAGCTAGAAAAAGAGTTCAGATCTATATCAATAACTTACAAAACAATTATGTCGTCTTTAAGCAGAAAGCTGAAATAGCTTTCTTCTTAGAAACGTGGAAACTAATTTGAATATTAATCATCAGAGAAATAAAATTTTATTTTGACATTTAAATTCTTATGAAAAAAAAATAATAAAAGCATCTGCTTACGTTTACAGCTAAAAAAACCATCAACAGCGATCTGGTGTGTAGAAGGAAGGAGGAAAGCTAATTAGCTCAACATTTATTGGAAGGTGTTTTATGATTCTTTAGGTGCCGTTGATGAATCGAGTAGGAGGTTGACAAAATTTTTGATTTTTTTAAATGAACTAGGAATTTTTATGTTTCTATTTTTTATTCTTTAAACTCTCAAACGTACTTTATTTTGTTTTACTCTTGACAACCTTGCCGTTACAATGCTTTTCTTCCTCAACAGTGCTATATCACATATGGCTAAACCGTGGCTTACAAACCGGAAGAAGCTCTTTGGTCTGCCACAAGGAGTTCCCATTACTATAAGGAATAGTTTAAGATCTTCTCCAGTTTCCGTTTTTGCCCTATAGGTTTCTGCAAATGCTCTAATGAAAGAAGAAACGTTAGATATAACAGTACTGGCACACAGGTCCGATAACTTAGGCCCTCATATTTAACGATCTCAAGCTCCTTTTAAGCTCCTCAAAGATTATCTATTATTGGACTTAAGATTATCTTAACCGGACTTTGAACTGATTCGTGGTACCAATATCAAGAATGCATTTTTGTATAACATTTGGAATAAATTAGAGGCTTATAAAACTTGAAAGCATTCAACTGTAGGAACTCCCGGAATGCTAACTAAAATGCAAAACTTACTGATTGCTTAAATGCAACCTAAAAATTCTTAAATTTATATCTTTTTACTGCACAAATGAAATTACGAGTTGTACATTCAGCTACGATCATATCATAGGTAAATATTTAAAGACTAATAATATAGGGAAGACACGCATTGCTATATACCATAATTTATTTACATTTGAAATAATAGGAAAAAAGGTCATTTTCAATACCGAATTTTCTACAATAATGCAGAAAATATGGCAAATGATAGCTGTCTGCATTCAAACCTATATCTTCTAACAGCGAGAAACTCACTTAAGGATTTTTCAAGATTTGGAAAAACTATTCTCTGGTGATCATTCCTTCATTAAAATTATATTCATTATCCTCGGAACGCAGCAGAACTCTAACAAACTCTGAAAAGCAGCACCGAAACAGATATATACCAGGTTATAAGATAAAATAAATATTTCAGGCGTCATTTGTTGCAATATCAAAGTATTCACATGTTAAATCTAAAATTCTCATGAACTTAGTTGATTTTATACCTTCAGTTACAAGAAACTGATACTCCGGAATCCATTGTAAACGTCCCATATTCAGCAGTGCATTGCTGTCATATGACAAATGTTGTTACTAGAAGTTCTATACGAAGTTCTTTACAGAAATACTAGTAAATATTAGCTCCGAATCTCCGGATTCTGAAAATAGCTTGGATTTTGCACATTTCTTTCCAAGAAAAACACATACATGCACAATATATAATTATTTTTACTTGCAAATTAAGTTTTTTTACATAACTGTGGATGAACTTTTCATTTTGTAGACGCTTATTTAATTACAGAATATAACTATCACGACAGATTACGAATCTTTCCTAAACGAAAGAAAAAGATGAATGGACTTTGTGTTAGTTTAAAGATTTATTTTCTTATGACAACTATACACACAATTAGATGAAACAAAAACCAGACTTTTATTAGATCCTTGAAAAAGCCTTCGTATAAAACTATCTGCGTGAAAAAATAAATAAATAAAATGAATATGAAATATGAAGTTAGCCCTCTGGTAAAATAAATAAACTAAAATAAAAAACAAATTTTAGAACGTGTAAATTTTATACAAAACTGTATAAATTTCGAGAACAGACTCACACAGATAGTTCCGCCTTCTTCAGAAACATAGAAGTTTCGCTACGGACATCTTTATAATATTCAATAAAGTATTTTAATATTGATGCCAAATACTAGCAAAAATTTGCCGTTTTGTTGGCATGGTGTCAGAGAAAACGGCTGCCATAACCTTGGACTCTGGTCCGAATTTGGTAGATGGCATGGACGTAAGTGTGTAGTGTACTTGCAGTGTGGAACCACCTCCGATCCTTCGCTTGAAGTGCTTTCCATTCGGATGGGAATGTGCCTGGCCAAAATCAGGACTGTTAGAAATAAGATCATAATAAAATTAGGACTGTCAGCCAAAATCAGTACTGATAGCCAAAATCAAGACTGTCAGCAATAAGACTCTGGCAACAACAAACGTTTACCACATCTTATTCATGAGGGATTCATGGACCTGATCGAGATATTTTCTGATCAGGAGGATAGAAAACAATCCCAAAATGTTTTTAGTTTTACATACCGTTGGAAATGCCCCACTTGAATCAACTGAATATTAAAAGCAAATGACATTCTGACACATGGTGAGAAAAGCACAGCAGAAATGCAGTAAAAAGGATGAAGACCATGTGAGAGAAATTGATCGATTTCGAAAACTTTATAACCACATTGGGTTATTTCATGATGGCAAAGCTCATGCGTACTATCTGTCTAAAGGGACGGATGTCTTCATGGAGGACATTTTAAGGCAGACTCTTTTGTATTAATTACACATGAGAAAAGGCAAGAACACGCTAAAGCAGCTAGCCGGATTACCAGAATTAAAATCTATGTCGAACAAGCGATGTTCAGTTGTCTTATCAACTCAGCCACTGATATTCCTAGTTCGATAACCAAATAAAAAAGAAAAATGATAGATGAAAAACATTTAAGGGAATTGTTTCTTGAAGTAGCTTTAAAATTCATTCAAATAAATGATTTCATCAAAGTACTTACTCTAGGTATGAAGGATTAATCTCTTAGTTTGGAAAACTTAATAAGCGGAAACTTAGTATTTGAAATTTTTTAACTGGTAATTTATTTCCATTCTAGCTTGTACGTTATAACGCGTATTCAGATTTGATCCCTCCCCTTCTCCATATTTTGAGGAGGGACAATTACTTTTGATTTCTAGAAATAAGCTATTTTCTAACTGAAGAAACCTTGTAAGGTATCTTATATTAGTTAACCAATTATTATGATTTAAATTTTTAACTACAACTTCTCTTTTCCCTATTCCTCACTAGAATGCAAACTAGATTTGTGTGTATTTAAGCTGAGAGTTTTGAATCTTCAGATAAGAGCTTTTGGCAACCGCGTCTTGCTCTTAGCATTTTTCCAGCTCTGCTTAAAAATTATATTCCGGTTTTAGCATCTCGCTACTCATGTTTTAAAATACACGCAGATAAAATATCTGACCCAGCTTAAATTAGCCTATTTTATCTGTAGTCTTAGATTACGTTTGTAATTAATTTTGTTGTGTTAATTTAAATGTCCACAAGTAGTAGTTGCATCTATAGCACAGGTTGTGCCTTATTTAAAACTAAATAAAAAGATTATTTTAACCTCATTTAGTATTTTATGATTTATTTAAGTCGCAGCGATAACTCGTTATTAGTCCAGTAGGATCTGCAAGATTTTAACCTCAAGTCACAGCAGAAACCCTATAGCCTTAAAATTATAATTTTATTCTTTCACGTCACACACAGTTTGTCTAGGTTTGAATTTTTTTACCTTATTCTAAATTTAATCGTTGACTTTGCAATATTTAAGATATCAGAATCTAAAATAATGTTTTCTTTTGCGGAAATCCGGTGTTTAACGATAAGAAAAACTGTGCATCATTCGTTGAACATGTGGCAACACTGATTTTTATATTCTCCAAGCCTATTGGATCTAAACTAGTTTCGTACTTTCGAACTTTCATTGTTCAGAGATAAAAGATTGCGTCTTTTGTATAGGGCAAGTAAATGATAAAATTTAAAATGATTAAATAAAAATAAATTGTAAAAAATATGTTTTATTTCGATATTTTTATCTTTATTCTTTTCAATTACTCAATTTTGAAGGCGCAGATATCTTGGAGTTCTCTATAAAGCCTTCCTCTTTGTTTTAAACGCTCTATTGACATACTTACTGTGTTACTCTTTTTCTTTAATATAAATACAAACGCTGGCTGTCTTTTGAGACGACTTATCTCTTGTCATTATCCACGTGTCGTCCAATAGAGTGGTGCCTCACGTAACGGCTGTGGTTGGTTCCAAGGTAGTAGTTAAATAAGATGCCTTTTCCAATAAGATGTCCTGTTGCAAGCCCACTCAGAAAATTTCGAAACACGGGGGGGGAAATCAGATACAGATAAACGTGCCCCCAGAGTTGGAAATCATAGGAATCTATTAGTTACAAAAATTGCGTACGTATAATAAGTATGTTACAGATTTCGGACTCTACTGGACTATTCTCGATCTCTTGCTGGAGAAAGAAGATCCGTGCTATCGTTGATCTTCTTGTATATCTAATTTGGACATGGTTTATTTTAAATAATACGTTAATTTTATAATAAATCTTTCCTATTGATCTATTTCTTCGGCCAGCCTTTAACAAAATGTAAGTTAGGCTGAGTTAAAATAACGAGCGGAAAAGCAACAACTTATTGACAGCATTTACGCACCAAAAAGCAGTTTATTTCGTAAACCATCTACCTGCGAGCCGAACTGGTTTTGGTGAGTGATTTATTTCATTTGTTAGTGCTTAGGACTAGAAAACGCGAATAGTTGAAGCCAGTTTAAGTACTGAAACTGTTTGTTGTGTTATCCATATTTAAGCACTGATATTTCTGTTAGTCTGAGAGTACATGTGGCTAAATTTTGTTAAATTTTAGTTGTATCACTAGAAGTAACTTCTAATTAACCTTTTTACTTCTTATAAGATTTGTCAAAAGTTCTAGACTTCTAGATAAGTTCGAAGACGAGAAGTCTTCAGAAGCACAAGAAAGTTCAACAAATGTAGTTTAATGGCTAATTAAGTTTACGCGTATATAGGCTTAAAGCAGTTATTTGAAGTGGTTAGGTTGTCGTTCTTCTTCAGGATGGTTCTGAAATAATGCACAGTATTATCATTAAAGAAACCTTCTTGCTCTTTGTTCGCTTCAGGTTAACTGGGATGCCTGCGCGGCTGTATGTTGGACCTCATCCCACTTCTTCAGATCTTTGATGGTTTCAGTAGACGTGAACTCTTTATGCTCTTCTCATCCTCTGAAATAAATTTCTTCTTGACTTCCAAGGAGGGCTTACTGATCTTCAGTAGAAGATGAGAGGTCTTTGGAAGCGAAAAAGGTTAATAGGTTGTAGCCTACTAATTAATTAAGTTTTCCTGAATTTATGCATAGCCAAAACAGAAAATAAAACAAATTTAGTTCTACTTTTCAAATGCTAGTGTGGTGCAATAATCGTGTGAGGTTCGTAATGTTTGTTTGATACATTTCATTGCTTGTGCGAGCGTTCGTTATGCGGGATGTTTATTGTAGGAGGAGTTCATTGTACAAAGCAACACTGTTTTTCTCTTGAGTTCCGGTAAATGCACATATATATTTTACATAGTACTGTAGAGTCATTAGGCTATTTGGAGGCAGAAGACGTGAAAAATACGCAATGCCCTCGCCGGGACTCGAACCTGAACTTCTCGAATACGAATCTATAAATTTTAAATGCTGCTAAAGTTACATGTAAATGAGTAGGATTTTTCGAATTCTGGAATCTTTAAACCTTCGTAAACAGGATCCGATTAGGGAACGCTTCATAACGGTGCCTAATAAAATGGCAGCCCCTTTACGCATTTCGACTTCTGGCCGCATCCTTATAGAAATCGGTTTCTAATTTGTAAAAAGTAACCATAGTAAAGCCGCGAACGCCTTTATGCAGAAGCGCCATCATGAAGACTGGAGATATCTCTCTTCTTTATTTATAGCAACCTATTTTTCTTTCCTTTTTTTCATTGTACACGAGCTGAAAAAAAATCATCGATCTTTAAGTTCAAGTAATTTTAACAAAATTAATAGATCACATTTGGCGGTATTATCGCTAAAAAAACATGCCAAATTTCAAAACAGGCCAATATGTAAATTCATGTATGTCTCAGAAAATTTTGAATAAAAAACTCTAATTTTTTTGTAGGTGCGCTTAGAAATACATCTACTTTAATATGATGTTAAAAATATTATACGTTACAATTCAAAAGTTTTTTCGAAAAATTTATAAAAATTATTTAAAAATACAGATTTTAAAAATTAATCTTAAAAAATGATCGAATTTATTTGGAATGAACCTAAATTTCGAAATATGAAAGGAAGAACCAAATAAGTTTAATTAAAAAAAAAGAGAGATTAATAAATATATACGAAATTCAATTAACATTGAGGAGCTAACTTTTCAGAGATAATTTTTTAAAAAGTACTCGTGCGATTTTTACAAAACTTGACAGTTTGCCATAATTTGAGTCGTCGAATTGAATATTTAAAAAAATTGGCACGTCATTTCAGAAAAAGTCCGATTTTGTGTCAAAATACCTATATTAGAACAATGCTATATATAAATCTAACACCTATCCTACGTCGCGCTTTGGAGACATGAAAAACATAAGTTGAATTTCGTCAATCGGCCCAGTAGAAAGGGAGATACAAAACTATCCACTCCCCCCCCCGCAGTGTACATCAGCATGCACTCCAATTGCTTCCGCAACACTGGATTGGACATTCCTCAAGAGGGGCAAATCAATGAGGAAGAAAAAAAAAGAATAAACGTCTTGGAAAATTTCCAAATGAGTACAGAAGGATTTGGAAATTATGTAGCTGTTGGCACCAATGTTATGACTTCCGAAATACTTACTCCCAAGGATATTGTAGCTGAAATTCAAGGTAAAGCAGATGAAAAAAATCATCAAAAAGACTATTCTCCAATACACTCAATGGCTTCTCAGCGCACAAGAAATCTTTCAAAGCCAGGAGTGCAGATGGCGACGTTTTCGGGCCACGAGTCTTCTCCGAAGAACAATAACACAAGAAAGAGAGGTAGTTCAAAGCAAATTAACCAACTTCATTAAAATAGAAATTCATAGAAATAAAAAATAAACAAAGTGTATATAATATAGTAAGTATGTATGAATTTTCATAATTTCATATTTCATAAACCCGTTTTTTACAAGCACTCGATTATAACGAGCAAATATCGCGGTCCCTTCACGCTCGTTATAACCGAGTTCGACTGTATTTCTGTGATTTAGCTGTTGAGTCGAATTTTGTATGATGTAAGCGCCAAGAACGTGGTAAACACGCAAAACGTTAATAATAAAAAGACGAAAATGCCATCTTAGTAAGAAAAATTGAACATGGATATGACGAACTGAGAAAAGACTGGAAAAAACAGAAACATGTACGAAATATGTATGTAAACATATATGTAAACGCAACGCTGCATTGGAAATTCTAAACGTATACTGTTATGTTACTTTTAAAATCTTTGGAATTTTGGTGTTGAACTGTATATGGCATAAGTGCGAAGAAAATGATGCTTAATAATAAAGCTAAAAAGACAAATAAATAAATAAATAAAAATTAAAAAACTTAGTAGGAGTGAGTGTAATAGCAGACTGGTAGACTGCGAGCTCAGCGAGAGCTTACAAAACCTTAACAAACCCTTTTGGGCAACTGCTAAAATCTGAAACCTTTTAGATTTTTTTTCTTATAATTGTCTGTGTTTTCCAATTATCCGCGAATACCCGTGCACTAATTAGCATAAATAACGGAAAAAACAATTTATTAGTATCGAATATCAAAAACTAAGTATTTTTTATTTTTAATATTTGAACAACTATGATAGACGCTTTATTTATTTTTAGCGTATTTTTTTTTATTTTTTTACATTACAAATCAAAGGAATTGTTACAGTAAAATTGTGAGCTCCATTAACATTAATTTATACATGAGTTAATTTTGTATTACTTAGAGTTTAGCCTCGTGATCATTAATAAATTTTCTGACGTACAGATCGCGTAAAGATTGTCAGTTCCGTTGGCGCTTTTTTTTTTTCCTTCTTTTAAACAAATTCATTGTGATATTATTATTATTTGCAATGTATCGCCAAAAGATGACTGATGTCATAAGCGAACTTTGAGCTCAGTTCATGATCTAGAACAAAGATACCGAGCGTTGCACAATTTATGTCAGATATATTTAAAGAAAATTCATATTTTCATTTTTCAGTTGCTTACAACAGCTTGTTTTTATTTCCGAAATTCGTTAGAAAAGGAGGCAATTTTAAAATTTCTATTTATTTGCGTTTTTTTGAAAACTTATTTACTTGCAAATAAGATTTATATCATTAATTTTACATTTAGCTGGTGCTAATGGATTGGAAGATACCGCATTTATAGCACAAAGAAAGCATTTCATAGCACAAAACTGTCATAAGTAAGTTTATTAACTGTATTTTATTTGTAATTGTTATTACTAGTAGTAGTAGTATCATGAAAATAATTAGAGTATACAATAATATATACGTATAATATACATAAATATATAGTAATAGCTGAAAAATAATTAGTAATGCTTAGGAGTAATTATTTTTTTAGATAAAATTATAATGTAACATTACTATCTCGAAAAATTGATTGCAAATTTACTATCATTCATTGTGATTTTATTATTTTTCCATCATTTCACTTGTTATTTTCAGTTCTTAAATTCGGTACCTTTGGGTAAAAAGCAGGCTTTAGGTGTAAAAGGCTTTGAATCCTGGGCGAAATAAGTCTTGCTGCCGTATTGCACCTGCAGAAAATATTTGTAGATGTGCGCACATGATGCAATTAAAAATAAATATAACTACGTCTTAAGTAATTAAATCTTTTCTTAATTAAATATTTGCAAAAGCCTCTATGTGGCATTAATTTATGTTAGATTAATATCATAGCATCATTGATTATTTTTTGTCATTTATTTTGATGCAGTAAATTTCCGTATAAAAAATAAAATAAAACTTTAAAAAAAAATCAAATTTTCGTGGAATTGAGCCAATTCTCCCCTCCCACAATAGCTTGTAAATCCTCCATAAATTTTATCACAAAAAAATTTTATTGAATAAGACTAAGGTATTGAAATTTTAAAAGAAAATGTATATCTATTTCTTACAAACCATGAAAAACGTTTACTATTTTAAACAAAATTTTCCTTTATTTATTTATTTAAAATGAATTTTTCCCTTATCTAAGTAAACCAGAAAATCCCACAAGACTTTAAATGATGCTTAAATAATTTGAAAAACATTTGTAAATTATTAATGATTAACATTAAAAGGGATGCTGAAACAGCTGCTGCTGGTTTTGCATGTGAAAATGCAACAATGACTTTACTTAATTAAAATACCATTAAAATTACATTATTTTTCATGTTTTTATTAAATTTATTTTGCTAATTATTAAACACATTATTGTATTTCAGTTACTCAAATATGGTTCACTTTATACGTTTGTTATTGAAATATATTGTGCGTTTTTCATTTGAAATTTCGAAAAGTAAAACAAAGCATTAATCTTGTCAATTATTAATATTCTAAATGAGTACTTCACTTTCTATGTTACTGTAGTTATCGTTTCAATAACAGAATTTTACTAGTACTTTGTACGCGTGAGCGTTCTTTTCAGAAATTTAAAAAATGATCTTATTCTCATGAATAGTAGACAGTGGTATTAGAATTAGATTCTTTGAAATATTTTTAGGAGTTTCACAGTTTACAAATTAAGGTCCTGTTTTCTAGTATAAAATAATATTATGACTTTTTTTTAAAATTTTTTATTACTCATATTTCTGATAACCTTGTTTTGAATTAATTAAAAAAATCTGAAAAATCACATGAACATTTTTAAATATCAGTTCTATGTTGCATAGAGGGCGACTGGATACTATTTTATAGATCAAATTGTTCTAGTCAAATAACTACGATATTCATAATGAGTTTTCTTCCCTTTCACCTAACCCATTAGATTAAAATGAATGACTCAAAACAAACGAATTAATCTACGATTCTGTACAAAACTTGACTAAAATGCATGAATGATGTTATTGTTTCTGTCTCGAGGGAAGCTCCATCGAAACGGACTTGATCCGATAGTCTTTCATTCTGTCTGCTCCTTCTATGAACTCCTCGAAAGGACTTTCTGCTCGACAATATTTTGAATGCCTCCATGTAGCAAAGCAGTATGTATTTACAAGAACTCGTGTTCAATATTTATAGCAACTTTCTGCCATCATACCAACAAGACGGCAGAGCCCGCAAGGCGGGGAGACCAACAAAGAGGTCAAACCAATAGTAGCAGGGAGGGGGGGACACCAACCAACAAGGGACAGAATTAACAGAACGGCAGAACTAAAAACCACTAAACTAAGAAATGCATCCACTGAACAAAATAAAGGTATCCATAGGGGAAAAAAAACTGTTCTCAAAATAATCATTGTCAATAATTGCTCCATTATCCAGACTAATGTATCTTTATCGTCAGACGTAGCATTTTTTATACAGTTTCTTCCGCCTTATAAAATATTTCAAGATTTCGTGCAAGAGAGAAATTTGAGGACTTTGACACGGTTGTTCCTTCCTTGCATTTTCCGCAAATATGTTTCTTTTCATAGTCATTCAAAAGTAAAATCACAGGAAAATCTTTAGCTTTCGTTTTCTTTAAATTTAGCAGCCTGACTTCTTCTTAAGCTAGTTAGATAAAAACAGATAAGTGAACTTATGTATTATAGAAATTTTTAGAAATCGGAGGAATCTGACCTTGCAGTAATCATTGGCAGCTAAAAGCACATCTCGTATTGATTACACTGAAGGAAGTCTTCGTCTAAAGGAAATCTTTGTTTGATGTACTGCTATTATCCTCGATATAAAACACATTCTGCTTGATAAATATTAGTTTGCCATTGCATTTAAAAACATTTTTATGAGTTTTGCCGCACTGGGCCAAGAGATGATCGTCTAAATTTGGTAATTTTTCTTCTCTATTATATCAAATATGTGTTTGCATGTTTTATTTACATTGCTTGCAAAATAATAATATTTTTATTACTGTTGCAAGGGGAAATGAATGGTATTAATAATCGTAAGTAATTTTTTTTTTACGAAATAAGATTTTTGTGGCTGAATTAACTAATATAAAAATACAACACTTCTGAATATTTTTGAATTATTTTACAATAATTTACCAAATCTACCTGCGCTATAAATCGCGTTTTTACTCTTCTTTTAAGCTATTTTATGAGGGGATAAAAGATTATTTGCCTAATAATTACAGTACTGCCCTTCTATAACGCTGCTGCAATTTCACAGTTTCCAGTGTTACACAAGAGAACAAACCATACTGAAGAAACGGGGTTTCAGAATAACCATTACAGCAACATAGCCTTCAGCAACATTTAACAGTGTAATAATCAGGTGATCTGAAAGTTATTCAAATTTGGGAGAAAAAAGATAAATAAATAATTTAATAAAAATTATATTTTAGAAAATTTACAATTTATGGTATCGATTATCCAACTAATG
>KK112290.1:168897-202007 GCA_000611955.2 Stegodyphus mimosarum | reverse complement strand
AATAGAGGGGAAAATAAGACAAATATTCTGTGACATTCATGACAATAATGCTATTTTATCTTTCTTTACTGAAAATGGACAGAGCCGTTACTTCAAATGTCTTTTTTATGGTCCAAAGGGATTTCAATCTCGAAGGACTATTACTTTCGTTTTGGCATTTTGTGTCGTTTCACTTTTCAATTTACTGCTTATTTTATTTATTTATTTATTTATTTTTTGACGTAGCTTTCTCTTCAAAAGTCGTCTGCGTTGCACGGAAAAATAAAAAGGAATTTTAATTACAATTCTAAATAAATAGCCAAATAAATGTGAAATTCGTAACAATATTCTCTAAAACTTTAACGAATTTTTCATTAACAAACTCAAAGATTTCAAAGCCAGCAATACCAACGTTGTACAGAAAACATTTTTATCTCCAGCGCCTGAGATTGTGTACCGAAATTTTTAAAGATATGCTCAATTTAAAATTATTTTGCGATATTGCTGTTGAACTGAATTTTATGGTTTAAGTGCGAATTACATGGTATTTAATAAATAAAAGTAAAACACAAAATGTTAAATAAACGCCCCTTTGGACGTAATTAAAATCTGAAACCTTTCACTTTTTTTTTTTAAAGACTTCAAAACGCGTGTTTTTTAACTGTGCGGTTGCCTGAAACCGGTTGTATAGAAAGAGTTTTACGATGATTATCGAACGTTCATGGCAATGTTAAAAAACATTGCATTTATAGGTGAAAATTTATGGATATATATTGATATATATATACTTTTCGCATACAACACAGAAATGATATTTTAGGTGATCTTCATGTAATACTAATAATGATGATCGCCTTTAGTATTATTAGATACTGCACCTAAAGTTTTGTCAGAGAGGACACAGTTAAAAAACTTTTGCATAATAAAGTCCCCTTCCCCAAGATTTTAGATTTCTATGCCAATTGAATTACCATACATTGCATACTCGTCGAAAGCAAACTCTTCACATATTTATTGACTTGTGAATCATACTTTAGTAATTCTTTATTATGCATATAATACAATAAAAAAGTGCGTTTGATTTCGAATGATATTGCTTGGTTCATAATGATGACCCCGAAAGTCTATCAAAATCTATTTTTTTTTACTTTCCGCTTTTCAATAAAATTATTAAGTTTTATTTTATTTTATTTTGTCAGTTTTATTTTTTAACTTACAATTCATGCCGTAGAAAAAAACTTCACTTAAATCTTTCTTCGGTATTCATGTTCATTTATTTACATAAGTTGTGCTAGCAAAAGACGCGTTTTTAATGGATTATTTTTTTTATTTCGTTTTTAATTTTTTCTGAATCCCATAATATATGTATATATATGTACTTTCAAGCATACTAAAGTATTATATTATATTATTTCAAATCACGATATAAATTCCGGATACAACATTGTGCATTTCAACTCATATCAAAGCATGTTTGACTATTCACTATATTTAAATAAGTTCAGGAAAGCTTATTTAAATACATGTATACATATATAATCTGTTTGCTTTAAATGCATAGGAAATTGCCGAATAATGTCATTTTTTAACTTTACAAATTTCAATATATATTTAACGTTACACATTTCATATTAATTTGTATTTATTTATAAATACAAATTAAAAATAAGAAATTGTGTTATTGAAATATCTCCATCTATTCTCGCAAGTAAGATTTTAAAATTTAAGAATAAGTTGTCATTTTTAATAATAATGTTGTTTTGTTAATTATGCAAGAAGAGTTTGAACGAAATTTTTACTCACTAAAGTTTCATATTTTGGGGAGAGAGCATCAAAGACGCTCTCTAATAATTTTTCTTTTACTATAAATTGGTAAAAGTTTAGAAAACGATGAAATAAAAGTATGTCCTAAAATTTATTTCCTCCAGACTAATGTTCCGCAATATTTTTTTTTTAGATTTTTCTCTTGGAATATTCTCATTATTAGTTTTTCATGAAAAAAACAGATCCGTTTCCTGTTTATATTTTATGATAAATTTATTTTAATTGCCATATTTTTATTACAATTTTATAACATTTTATCCAATTTTTATATTAATATTCAAATTATATGTTTCATTGCTCTTTTTACTTCCTTTGTACGAAGTATAATGGAAGTATAGTAATCGCGAAAAATTTAGGGCATCGTATTTCAACAAAATTTCAACTATCGAATGCAATTTAACTATGTTTTGAGTGACATATGAATAATAGAACAAATGTATGACAGAATACATGACAGAATAAAGGACTCTTTTCCCCCAAAGAAATTATAAAACTGATTTAAAATGGATTCTGAAGAGATTTTTTTCGTGGCGTCTATGCGTCCTTCCGTCCATCCGTATGTATGTATGTATCTCGCATTACTCAAAAACGAGTAGCCTCAGAATATTGAAATTTTGTTATATAGGACTACTACAACATGTAGATGTGCACCTCCTATTTTGGTTGCAAAAGTATATAAATATACTCACGTTTGTGAAAATTGCAACACCATGAAGGACTTACGCGAGTGAGCTGAAATTTTCAGGAAATGCAAAGTAGCGCATGATATGCAAATGATTAGAATTGCAAATCCGTAGCGCATGCGTATGCTGAGCAGCGCCCTCTGAACGGCTGATGGATCCGAATAAATAGACGGCTGTAGCGAGGCGTGTATGGTTATCGGTGGTTATCTGCTAGTGGTAAACGTTAACTCAATCTGTACTTATGCCTCGTCGACGAAAGAGAGCGAGATTTGAACAACTTACAGAGTTTGAACGAGGGAGAATCATCGGCCTTCGTGAAGCTGGATTGTCGTATCGTGCAGTAGCCTCTCGTGTGCAGCGTAACAGCAGCACAGTGATGCGCGTTTGGAAGCAGTGGACGGACGAGTGTCGGACAACTCGGAAATCCGGGAGTGGACCCCGAAATGTGACGTCAGCTCGCGATGATAGACACCTGGTCCGCATGGCGCGGACGGACCGTACAGCTTCCTCTAGACAATTGGCAGCACTGTGGTCAATAGCTACAGGTGTTTCATTGTGTGCTTCATCAATTCGTAGACGTCTGCTGCAGTGTGGACTGCGCGCACGGACTCCTTTATACAGGATCCCCCTAACGCACGACCATCGCCGCCTGCGGCTACAATGGGCCAATCAGCATAGAGACTGGCGTGCTGATTGGCAGCATGTCGTGTTTTCTGACGAATCCCGCTTTAATTTGTGGTACCATGATGGCCGCATTCGTGTCAGACGCTATGCCGGTGAACGCCACCTTCCGGAGTGCATTATCGAACGCCACAGTGGACGAACACCCGGAGTTATGGTCTGGGGCGCCATAGCATATCATAGACGATCTCAATTGCTACGAATTGTGGGCAATCTGAACAGCAACCGGTATATCCGTGAAGTTCTACAGCCCGAAGCTGTTCCCTTCCTTCAAAGCTTGCCAGGCGCTGTATTTCAACAGGACAATGCCCGCCCTCATACTGCTCGGATTGTTAAATCCTTCTTTGCAGCGCAGCAGGTACAGCTTCTTCCTTGGCCTGCGTGTTCCCCGGATATGTCGCCAATTGAACATGTGTGGGATGTCATTGGTCGGCGTCTTGCTCGTGATCCTCGTCCTGTTGCGTCTGCAGACGAACTTTGGGTACGCGTACAAACGATATGGAATGCTCTTCCTCAGTCAGACATTCAAACTTTGTTTGACTCCATGCCACGTCGTGTAGCAGCACTTATTGCGGCGCGTGGTGGCCACACAAAATACTGATTCTGATCTCTTGTTCTTGTTTGTTTGCTTTGAACATTTAATCATTTATTTGTACCACTACCACTCAACTGCGTATTAAATTGCATTCAATTATGACGATTCCTTCTTGGTGTTGCAATTTTCACAAACGTGAGTGTATATACATATATACACATATATATATATATATCCACTCTCTTACTCGGCTCAGTGAGCTCAAGTTTTAAATTCTTATATGTTGTTTAAATTGTGCATTTTTTGCTTTAAAAATGATTGAATTATGTTGTTCTTATCTTCCGGTTAAGGTTTTTATGGCTTTAGTAAATCTGCATGCAAGATTTGTAGAATTATCAACAATTTAAAAGTTGTTTAAGGGCGGCTAAGCGTAATGATTTTCTCATGGCGGACGTATTTGCTTACATTTGAAACTTAGTAGAATATTGGACTTGTTATCAGTCTAAAGAAACTAAGCTTCGCAGCAAGAAAGATAACGCCTTCTTTTAGTATTGCGAATTAAATCATGCTTAATCCGTTCTGGAATTTATTCGAGCAAATAAGTTTTGAAGATTTACTTCGTAATTTTTAATTTAGGTATTTTGAGTTTTTATGTATTTTTGCCTTGTCGCGAAGTAAGAACTGAATTAATTGAATGAGAAATACTGAATAGTCTCTGAAAAACTGTAACTGTCTTTTTTCATTTTTCTTTTTTGTTTAATTTCTTTTATATATCTTTTTAGATTTATTATAGTATTTGAATAGAACGTGTGGCAACGATTAGATAATTCTTCAGATAATATAACTTTTTGTGCATTCTGAGTTATAAAATGAATGAGATGTAGCCCTGTTAAGTGAACCTAGAGACAGAGTGCCAAGAAAAAATGTGTATAGTTTAATATTCCGTATAAGGAAATCATGTGGGCAGAGTTTTCAAGATATAATTGGTATCTTCTGTGTTACGATATGATAATTTGCCCCCTTTTTGTATGTTACTTTTCTGTAGATTGATTAAAAATAATCTATTTTCAGGTGATAACAAGATTTCATTTTTTTTATTTTTATATCACTGCTTCTTTCTTTATAACGATGTAAGTTGCAACGTTTAACATACTAAATATAATTTATCAAATTAATAAATTGACTGATGTACTTCTGTTTTGCCAGTTTTGCGGAGACCTGAAGAACTCGCAATCTTTTTTTAGGTGAAACTTTGGCAAACAAAATTTTATTAATTATTTAAAAACACATTTAATTAGTTATAGGATAAGTTAAAATGTGCGTGAGTTACGGGATAGTTATGGGATAAGTTGAAATTTGTGTAAACAAATTTAAATTTGCACTTTAGGCACAACGAATCAAGTCTTAATTTTCCTTTTCAGCAGCAACTTTACTACTATATCATCAACAAAGATGGGGTCAAGATATCACGAAATCATGAAAACGAAGTCTTTTCTGCCTTTCCGCATGAATTACATCACAGATGAGATGAAAGAACGAGCTCAAAAAGAACTGGGAGAAACAGAAGAAGTTAAACAGAATGCCTTAGCTGAAATGAGGAAGTTAGTTGAAGGTAAATTTTTACTTAGAATTGTTAGGAAGGCAATGTTGGAATTGGACACTCTTATGAAGGCATCCTTCTGTAGACATTATGTTGCAAAACTTACTACGGTTATACGAAAGCACGGGTCAAACGCACAGCATAAGAACAAGAACAATAAAATAAAAAAATAATAGTAAATTGAATTGAAACTTGAACTGTAACTTTACAATGTACTTTATGCCATTCTTTTACTTACATATGAATATAAATAATTCTGACATTCAATTCTAATCGTCAATATACCAGACAGCAATGACGATGTACTATGTGACATTATATACGGTTTTAAGAACGACAAAAACAATGTAAATCCTACTTTCCATTAAACTTCTGAGTAAACAGAACAGAACGCCTCAGAAGCAGATCCTTGCCCTGGCGTTAATCGTACCAGCTTGGTTACCAACTAGGGCTGATCTTTATCTTGTATCAGTTGGCAGAATATGAACATTAGAAGTGAAGAAGATACACACACACACACATACACATAGTTAGTAGACATGTGAAACTAATTATGAGATACTGAACTTAGCATGTACACTGCGAAAAAAAAAATTAAATGCGGTTCCGTAGAATTGCATTTTATGGAACCACATTTTTTAATCTTATCAATGCTAGAAGCACTACTAACATTGGTGAATACAGAATGCTTAGATAAATTCTGTCTGAATTTATGGTGCATTTTATATTAAAAATTGCTATATGTTTTTATCTATTCAAGTTTTTACTGTAAAGCTTTTTGGAGCTAAACAGTTTGAAAATTAGCGCTCGAAAGTATTTCTTTCACCCCTTTTCTGTTATAGATAAATATTCACTTCTGAAAGTTATAATTCTATAATAAGTTATAACTAAATATTCACTTCTAAAACTGTCTTCTCCAGATACCTAAATTTAAATTTAAAATAAATAAAATAATAGAAGAACATTTTAGAATATGTAAAATAAGCACAATTAGGAGATTTTACTTTATCTGCAACTAATAATCCCTTCAGAGAGGAAGTGAATTATCGCTAGATCTGAAGTAACTACAAGTCATAATAAAATTTTGATAACCTTTTTTATTAAACACAAATTAAAACAAAATCTGAAAGGTTTCAGATTTTCAACTACTACGTCCATAGAGGCATTTTTTTTTACCATTTTGTGAGTTACCTTTATTTATTAAATATCATGTTCCTTGCACTTAAACCATAAAATTCAATTCAACAGCAGTGTCGCAATGAGCATATCTTTAGAATTTCCGATACACAGTCTGGCGCGCTGGAGATAAAAATGTTTTTTCTGTACAACGTTGCCAGTGTTCGCTTCGAAATCCTCGAGTTCGTTAATCGAAAATTCCTTAAAGTTTTACAAAATATGAAATCTATAATAAAACAAATTTCAAATTTGGGCTTCCAGATGTCCATATTCGTGTGGAAAGATTCAATATTCAAAATTGGATGGCTCTAAGTACCGGTGTTTTATCACAATGCCAGAAACATACATATATTTATTCAGATTCTTCATTATTTAATTTCCTTAAATATAATAGAGGGCGATAATATTTCGTGGCAACAATCTGAAAAGTGAAATAACACTTTCGGTGAATGAACGCAAAATGCGAAAACGAAATTAATACTCCTTCAAATCCCCCTTTTGGACTAAAAAAAAAAAAAAAAAGGACACTACTGTATGTCCCATTCTACTGGGCCGACTAAGAAATTCAAAATGCATTTTTTTTTGTCTCCAAAGCGCGACTTAGAATATGTATTAGATTTATATATAGCATTGTTCTAATATAGGTATTTTGATACAAAATCTGATCTTTTCTGAAATAGCATGCCTTTTTTTTTTCCATATTTCGCTTCTACTCTTCAAATTATGCCTAAATATTAAACTTTGTAATTTTTTGTAGGAAATTTACGGAGAAATTCAGAAATTTATCTTAAGGCATTTTTTTAGTTTGTGCCAAGAATGCTTCACTTGGCAAACTTCTTTTTTATAGCAACCTATTTTCCTTTCCGTTCTTTCTTTGCATACGAGCGGGAAAAAAAGTAATCTTTCATATTTTCAAATAATTTTATAATTTTAACAAAATGCGTAAGTACAAACAATTTTAACAAAGTGGGTAAACCACATTTGCGTTATTATCGCTTATAACATATATGCCAAATTTTATGTAAATTCGTGTATATCTTAAAAAATTTTGAATAGAAAACACTAATTTTTTGCAAGTGTGCCCAGAAATACATCCACTTTAATAAGATGTTAAAAATTTTACAGGTTATAATAAAAAATTTCGAAAAATTTATAAAAAATATTCAAAAATATAAATTTAAAAAAAATCATACTTAAATTTTAAATTCTGGAAGAAGGAATCAAGTAAGTTTAGTAAAAAAAAGGCATATTAATAAATACATATCAAATTCAATTAACATTAAGGAGCTAAAATTTTGAGAGCTAATTTTTGAAAATCTGCTCGTGCGATTTTTACGAAACTTGGCACTTTGGCATAATTTGAGTCGTAGACTCTAAATATGGGAGAAAATTGGCATGTCATTTCAGAAAAAGTCCGATTTTGTGTCAAAATACCTATATTAGAACAATGCTATATATAAATCTAATATATATCGTAAGTTGCGCTTTCAAGACATGAAAAACGCAAGTTGAAATTCGATAATCGGCCCAGTAGAACGGGAGAGATAGAACTGTCCCCCACCTTTTTTTTCTCTGCAGTGTACGTAGAAATTACATTTACAGTTATGATTAACAGTACCTGGTGCATATTGTACTAGAGAAAAAAAAACGGGATGAAGCATACTTATGTATATTCTTAGCCTAGCTCCTGCAATAAGAGCAAAGTTACTCTTCGAAGGGAGGAATCGCTTATCATAGCACAATAGCATATACATAGCACAGTAATTTACAATATGGAAGAGTTTCGTTTTCAGCAAACAAGCAATGAAACTCGAGTCTCGGCTTCTAGCACAAATATTCATGTTCATGGTGAGATTTGACGTATGGCTTCTATTGGCGTATACTGTATACCACATTTCGTTCTCATTTGTAGTGTTACTTAAAAACTGTTTATTTCCGTAATATTTAAAATCATTTTTGGGAAACATCAAACCGTGGATTATTGAAACCTCGAATGCGGATAATTATTACGCTTTAAAAAAAGGGGGAAGAAACGGGAAAGAAAGGAAAAGGGAAAGACAAAAAAAGAATGATGCCTGCCGAAAAGTTCAATTCATTTGCATTTTATAACAGCATCGAATAAAATCTTATAGTGGTTACTTTTTCTTATTACAGCGGAACCGAAATTTGTCTGTCGAAATGAAGATGCCTATTTGTTACAATATCTCAGGGCACGAAAGTTCAACGTAAAGAAAGCATTCGCATTATTACAGAATACATATCTAACGAAGAAGGCGTATCCTGAAGTCTACGATGAACTGGACATAGCGTCACTGAGAAAAGCGTTCAAAACATTAGGTTCGACGTGTTTACCATACAGAGATGAAGAAGGATGCGTTATTTTGCTTCTGCAATTTGGTAAGATTTAACATTAACCGCATTATAGATATTGCTTGATAGTATTCCTGATTTTTTTCGATACTGTTAATTCATGTTTATTTACTAACACTAGAAAATTCAAAAGGCTGCTTGACATAAAAAAAATAATCCAAATATCCTCTATTTCTTCCCTCCCCCCAGTTAGGAATTAATCATTCAGCGCTTTTCAACTGAATTGCCACCAGTCTCGGTGCCTTTGGTCACATGATCGATCTGCTACTTACGACATTTGAGACTGTGGTGCTTCTTGGTTTATCGAGCTGCTCCTAAACTGTCCTGACGATGTCATTTCAACTTTTATTCTATTTTTCTATTGTTAAGAAAAAAAAAAAAAAATCTCCTGTAAGTACTAGAATCTACTTCTCGATTCCAAATTATAAGCCAAAAGTAAAAAGAAGAATTCTTATTCGCTCATAATCTAAATCGCATTGAATTTCATTTACTTGTAAACTCTGTTTATTAGCTTAATTGGGAAATTTTATTCTGTTTGGTAGAATAGGAGCACTTTTGCTTCTGTAGAGGAATTATAAGATGAAACTTGCATGTGTTCCCATTACTTAATTTTTAAGAGTGATCTCAATGTATGTATGGCTTTAAATATTGGACCTACCAGGGGCCGAATGGTAAAGTCGCTAAACACTGGTAGTTCGGCATGGGGCTAGAATTCCGGGGAACGAGTTGGCGTTTTCATGGACGTTTTCGTGGGTTTTCCCCATGTGTAACGCATATACGAGCCAGTTTCCCTTAGAAATTCCTCCACGATGGCATCCCTCTCTTTAGGCAGCTAGCTGTCGTGTGATTCACCGCAATCAAATAAACCAAACCAGCTTTAAATATTAAGATACCAGTAAAATACCACGGAAGAATGAACAAAATACCGCAGCCAGCGGAGTCTGAAATAGTGTACATTTTTATTACGCTCATGGTGCACACAATTTTATCTATTTTATTAAGTGGGAAAAAAAAGGTAACTTAGGTTTATAGCCATCACTGGACTTGGAACCCAAATACTGAGAAGATGTTTTTCAGTTTTGAGGATCGCGTGCAAACTGTGCATGAAATTTTATACGCAAAGATTTGAAACATTTCATTTTTTTTTTTAAAAAGGCATAATAAATATTTTTCTATCTATAAATCCTCTCCTATGGGAAATTTGTAAATATTAAATAACATTAGATGTACTTTTACGAAATGTTGAAACTGCGTTCGTAAAATTCCCTATGTTATTTTAAGAAACGTTTTAAATGAAAGAACTTATTTAAGATCCATTTTTGATGATATATAGCCCATAGCCATCTTTTTCAAACATCTCTTATACATATTCATTCTTTCCGATCATATCCATTAAATTATGCTAATCACCTTATACTGCTGCTATCATTTCATTACATGTTTGGATTACATTTTGCAATATAACAATATTATTCGAAATTACCTAGGCGGATACCTTAGCAAAGGGTGTTCTGACTTGCCTTAAACACATTCTCTTATTGACTCTACTGTTAAAGGATCTGTTAAGTCTAGCATCAATATATGTAGAAAAAACCGTATGTAGACGTTTAGAAAATTAGTTAGGGTTAAGTCCTGGGTTTGCTTAATAGAGAAATACAGTTTCCCATAACTTATATAGAATTATAGCAGTGGCGAATTTTAGTCTTAAAACCTATGACTATTTATGTATAAAAATACCTCCATCGTATGCATGCGACTGACTTCGAGGCTTTTTCTTTAATCCTGTGCGCATTTACGCATGTGCTTACTGTGTCATTTGGCTGACATACTGATAACTTCTCTATATTTGCACTGATTTTACAACATTTCGGGTAATTATTCTGCAGAGGATATTAACTTTTGCAAACAGGTTTCGCTGGGCTGCGCAACTTGAACTAACGCTAAACTCAGGTTCGGTGTACGATTTTTTTTTTAAATCTGTATTATAAAAAGCGTAGCATATTCAAAATACATTTACTAATATATGTCATCAAGACAATAAATATTTTTAAACTGTTAAAAGCGTATTTGTAATTAATTTGTTACAAAATTAGTGTAACAAATTAATTTTTTGCTTTATTTAAATTAATTTTTACTAATTTTTTGCTTTTTAAATTTTTTGCTTACTGCAGCCGTGGTCTACATATAGCCAAATAGTTATATGTAGGCCACGGCTGCGGTAAGCAAAAAATATCATAATGAGCTATGTTAATGTTACTGGTATTTTCATAAACTTTTTCATATTTAACGTAGCTGAGGATAGTTGAAATATAAGATAATACTGATTCTAAAAAATAAATTAAGATGCATAAGGCAACACGCCTTATGTACACTGCGCTCCCCCCCCCCAAATGGACAGTTCTCCCGTTCTACTGGGCCGATTGTAGAAATTTAACTTGCGTTTTTCATGCCTCGAAAGAGCAACTTAAGATGTGTATTAGACTTATATATATAGCATTGTTCTAATATAGGTACTTTGGCACAAAATCGGACTTTGTGTGAAATGATATGCCAATTTTTTTCCATATTTCGACTCTACGACTCAAATTATGCCAAAGTGCCAAGTTTTATAAAGATCGCAAGATTAGTTTTTAAAAAAATAGCTCTCATAATTTTCGTTCCTCAGTGTTAATTGAATTCGATATATATTTATTAATATCTCTTTTTTTATTAAACTTACTTGGTTCCTTCTTCGAGTATTCGAACTGTAGGCTTAATCTAAATATAATTCGCACATGCTTTATGATTTACTTTTAAAATTTGTATTTTAAATCATTTTTATAAATTTTTCGAAAACAAATTTGAATGATAATCTATAAAATTTTGTCATCATAATAAAGTGGATGTATTTCTAAGCATACCTGCAAAATATTAGAGTTTTTCATTGAAAATTTCCAAAGCTATAAGTGAATTTATATATTAAAGCATTTTGAAGTCTGGCATGTTTGTTATAAGCGATAATAACGCCAAATGTGCTTTACGCACTTTATTAAAATTATTTGAAATTCTGAAAGATGGAACTTTTTTTCCCGTTAGCCGACTAAGTAAGAAGGAAAAGGAATATAGGATGTTATAAATTAAAGAGTTCGCCTAATGAATTATTCTTGGCGCAAACTGAAAAAAAATAAGCCAAGATAAATTTTTAAATTTCTAAATATATTTCTCACCAAAAATTACAAAATTTTATCTAATACGCCAAGGTAAATTTTTGAATTTATCCGTACATTTCGCACCAAAAATTACAAAATTTTATCTTTAGGCATAATTTGAGTCGTAGAATCGAAATATGGAAAAAAACTGGCATGTCATTTCAGAAAAATTCCGATTTTATGTCAAAATACCTATATTAGAACAATGCTATACATAAATCTAATATATATCTTAAGTCGCGCTGTCAAGACATGAAAAACGCTATTTGAATTTCGTCAATCGGCCCAGTAGAACGGGAGATACAGAACTGTCCCTCCCCCCGCAGTGTACATTTTCCATTCTGTGTAAATTTTTCAGGAATCTTCATCCGAAAACTTTTGTACTGAGAAATGCTTACATTTCTAGAACAAATTCGAAAATTATTAAATTCTGGACGCATAAAAAATAAGAGATAATTTGACTTTAGAAATCTGATAATTTTTTTAAAAAATGCTCTGTTTTGCGTGAGATCAAATCTTATTTATTTCAATACGTAAAGGGAGGAATTATGTATGCAATTTATATTTGCAATATTATTTACCTTGCAGTGTTCAGAAATGAATTTACATGAAATATGTCTGTTTAGGAAAATGGGACACAGACGAGTTTAACATACAAACAGTTCTCAATCTCCTGACATCAACCGTGATGTTCAGCATTGAAAATCCCGCTACTCAAATATGTGGAGTTCGAATCATGCTTGATGTACGAGGGTCAAATCTAAGACACATTCGCTTGTTGACACCCAGATACATACATCTCTTTTCCAAAGCTTTGAGAGTAAGTCATTCTTTCTGTTCTTTAGGAGATTTTTGTAATGCGTTACTGTATTCTGGTATATTCGCATTTCATTTGTTAGCACTGGTTTCTGAATGAATCCAAGCTCTCGTCTCTGGCTAGCACTATCCCTTTCCTACACAGAAACTATGATTTGAGTATATCTGAGCACATTACAAGTATTAATTCTTCCACGAATAAAAAGGCCAGGGAAAAAATCAGTAAACTGTTTGCTTATAGTTAAAAATAACATGCAGTTTATTTTGCACGTAAATGCATTATGTTATCTATTCAGTATCTTCAACTATATACTATATTGAAGGTTATTGGTCTAATATCTTGAGGTAATATTTTATAAAATAAATGTTTTTTTACTGGACGTCAGTAAATTATACCTAAATTAGATGCTGTTTAACCTGCCAAAAGTTATCCAATTTCAGGATTCATAAATATGTCAAACTTAGTTAAATACAATACTGCATCATGTAAAAATTACATACAAAAGATAAATGATATTAAGCCTCATAAGATTTCATAAATTAATTAACGCGTCAAATCGTATTGGATGCACTATAGCACCATTTTGTACGTCAGGTAAGTGCATTGACTATGATGGATAAAAGATAAACGATAGTAAACTGTATACGATTTCTTAAATTAATTAACGTGTCAAATTGTACTGGATGCAATGTAGCACCATTTTGTTCGTCGGCTAAGTGTACTGAATATGAGAGATTAAACATATGTGTTACTAAGACGCAGAGGAATTTTTTAATGAGTCAACGTCTCAAATTGTGTTGGATGCAATATAGTACCATTTTATACGTCAGCTAAGTGCATTCATTAACTATAAGAGATTTTGTTTAATACTTTTCCGTATTCCATATTCCGTATTCCGTTTTCCGTATTCCGAGCATCCAGCTTCTTGGCGATAGAAGCAAGATTGCATTAAATAATTCAGATTACTCATGTTTTTTTATTTTCGCGTTTGTGTTTTTTCATTGTTTTGCTAAAAACTAAGGTGCTTCTTTAAAAAAAAAAAAAAACTTAACCGAGTAACCTAAATATATGTTTGAATAATAACTAGTGCGTTTATTAGAAACAAAACACATTATCTCATTCTATAATTTTGCTCATTCAAATAAAGGAAGATTTTCCTTAAGAGGAAATTTAAAATTTAAAAATAACATAACAAAAAATACCTTTGCTGACTGAATATTTTCATTAACGTTCATTTTAATGTTACTGAAAAATAGTGTAATTACTTCTTATTAAGTATGATGCAGTCTTTAGTTATTAACTTATATGAAAACTCAATTTTAAGTATTTAAACAAAATCACAAGTAGGTTTAATTTAAGCAACAAATGCAAGGTAGGAAAGAGAGAGATTGTTAAGAAGGATACCTACTCTGTCGGGGTGGAGGTAAATCAAACATTATGTTTAGTTCAGCTATCATTACTTGAACATGGTGTGTTCAAAAGCATTCGTCTAGCTCGATTGTGCAAGTCGAACATCAACCGGTAGAGGATTTAAACATCAAGTCTAAAGTGAATTCTTATATTTCTAAGTAAATTTTTATATCTGTTAACTTTTTAAGTAAAAGATTATGTCAACGACTCCAGTCTAGTAGGAACTTTTAAGCAGCTGAAAGATTACGGTACATTCTTATATCGTCTCAATCGAGAAGTTATAGAGGGCAGTAAATAGTTAAAAAATATTCTTTTAACTATGAGATTAAAACTTTTAATATTCCTTACAAGGCTAATACAAAGTTTATGATCATGCTTACATTATAAGGCAGAACTTTTTTATAAAATTAAATGATACTAAGGTAATAAAGCTGTGGGATGTATAATTTGATTAGGACCTAAAATCAACTATTTTAAAGCGATATGAAAATGTACTTTTTTCCTCCGTTCCTTTAATATTTATTTCTGATAATTATTTCATCTGGGTAAAACTGTCTGACTGCGGGGCTAAATTATTAGAATATTTAATTTTCTCAGTTAATCTTCTAAACGATAAAATAGATTGTTTCTAATATTAAGTGCAAATTTTTAGTACATGTGCAGAATTAATATGTAGCTCCTTATTTCATTAATTTGTAATCGCTAGAGATTTTGAAAATGTATTTTGCCTTATTTCGAACGAACTGTCTGACTAATTTATAAGAAAATTTAATTTTTCAATAATTTACTTTTTCTAGATTTTTTATTTACACTTACCTTAAATATAAATATTTTTATTTTTATTTTGAACATAATTATTTTTATTTCTATGTTTGTTTTGTTTCAGAATTGTTTACCTGTTCGGTTTAAAGGAATTCATATATACAACGAGTCTGCAATTTTCCAGTACGTTTGGTCTGTGTTGAAAATTTTTCTCACTGAAAAAATCAAAAAAAGGGTAAGTGTATGTTATAATATTAAAAATAACCATATTTTAACCATGTTTAAATTAAATTTTCGTTAAACCTAAGATGAAGGTCATTTGAAAGGATTCAACAACCATTTATTTACACTCTAATTTCAAAGTACCCAATAAATTTGTAATCATATAGGTAATTTAACATCATAAAGTTTTTTTATTAAATAATAATTTAAGTCTTCTTTAAAAGAGATAATAAATCTGTTAGAGATTTTTAACTTCGGCACACAGGAATAGACAGGATTAAACTAGTGTTACTAAGAGGGATTATCACGGGAATCTAAAATATTTTTTCTAATAGATGGCGCTTGATTTCAGGGAAATTGAGTACAGTTAAAGTATTAATAAGTACATTTAGACAGGGATTACAAGTACAGTTGGACAGGGAAATAAACAGTGATATGTCCTTAAGGCTATTAAATTTTTGGGGATATGGTTTTAGTTGGTATTAGCATTATACTGTGATTAAGATAACAACTAGAATAGGTGTGATAAGATAACAGCTAGACTAGTTACGGTAACAATTTTTTGAAAAGCATTATTTTATGGCTTGTAATTTTTAAAACATAATTGTTTAAGTCAAATAAAGAAACGAACTTTATGAATGGCGAAGGATACATATTTATGGTCTTATTGGCATGCTCTAGGCGAGAATTAAAAACTGCATGGTTATAATTAGGCTGAGCTTATTACTCTTTGCACAATTACGATTTAACCATGATTTACATTTAGGAAAAAATCAAAATTTTATTAAGGTATTAAGACAACAAACTGAAGAAAGATTCTTTCCTCAAGATTAAAAAAAAGTACTGTGAAGGCTTTTTAAGTCCTTACTTGGATAACACGACATTCTGCTAATCGGCTATAAATAAATTTCGCACTATTATACCTAAGCCTGGCACTAAGGATCACCTTAGCGCGGGATTCTAAGCAAAGATCTAATTCTTGATCTTCTAGGCAAGTGCCCACGCAGTTCACTCCAGGCATGTTAATCTTGTAGTTAAATTCTGCTATAAAGAAAATCTTCCTCCCTCCTTTATTGAACCTGAAAGCATTTACCAATTAGGTAAAAAGCAATCTTAGTTTGGCGTAAATATTGAACAAAACTCCATCGATTTCAAGAGGCAGGCCCTTTTCTTCAGAAGCAAAAAACTATTTTATTAATTTTCTTCCAAATACAGTCTTGATAACACAGCATTTTTTGATTAATTTTAAAGTTTACTTTGGCGTGCTTCTCTTCCATATTCATATAAAAAAATTTTTCAATACCCTTAAAAAAGGAAAGAGAAGAGGAAAACAAAATGAATGAAAACAAAAAAGGGGACTTTTGAATTCATAAAATGAACATAATTAGAACTAGAGAACAAGTTTTAGACATTCCAAAAGTATTGAAAAATGAAACTTTTTCGCGAATAGAAATCTAAAAGAATTCCAGGAAGAAAACGATAGAATAGTATCTTAAAAACGGATCACTAAAATATGCATGAGAGAAAAAAATTTAATTAACAACAACTATAATAATACTAAATCTGAAAGCTTTCAGATTTTTTTGAAATCTTTGAGTTCGTGCTTCCAGGTGCCCATAATCTGGTGGAGGACTACGTTGTTCAAAATTGATGGCTCTAGGTAACGTTGCTTTACACAGTGCAAAAAACATACATACATTCATGCAGATTCTTCATTATTTAATTTCTTTAAATATAAGCTAGGGCAATAATATTTGGTGGCAACAACTTGAAAAATGATTCAGCGCTTTTAGTGATTCGACGCAAAATGCCGTTTCGAGACTAATAGCCCTTCTGGGTTAACGCCCCTCTGGGCTAAAAAAATGAAAGTGGAATAACGCAAAATTTACTCGAAATTTACCTATTGATACGGAATTTACTTACGGAATTACCGAAGGTGGTGATCCTTGGTACAAAATCTGTCATCTTCGGGCTGACTATTAACGCCCAGTTTTAAAAATTTCAAGATACCTTAGTTATTCAAATATACAAATAAACCTGTTTTCTGTTTCCTCTTTAAGGGCAAATCTCCGCGTACTATATTTGCAATTTTTATTTCACTGATGTTAATTTATTATTCGATATTTTACTGCAATTTTCATTTTATACATTGCAGTCTTGCATTTTTTATTTTGTTACTATTATACCTTTGGGCAAAACAGTTAAGTTTCTGAAATCTGTCCCCCTGACAGGTTTGCAACAATGTCAAATTCTGAACACCTTTATTTTTTTCTTCCCCTCACGCAAGCTAGTCAGTGTTCTCAGCAAATCCAATGTAACGAATGCAGTTTAAAAGCTGAAATTCAGTTTTGTTTTTAGAACGTTTCCTTTGAATTTTTTAATACTAGACTGTCTTATTTTTCTCTTTTTCAAAGGAAATTTTATTAACTATATCAGCTTAATAAGGGGCCCACCAAAAAAAAAAAAAAAAAGAAAAGACGCAAGATATTTTGATTTCAAATTCTAGATGCAAATCCAATCGAAGTTTATTTTGAAACAAAGGAAAATCACATATGTGTAGTTAAAATAGTTTTTTCTTTCTTTAAATCATACTTTGTGTTTAAGAAGATAATCTTAAAAGTCAATTTTCTTCATCGTGTCACCAAAGTATATTCTGAACAAGAAACCAGCCTTTACAGCAATAAACCAGTATTGCTAGTTGTTGACTATATGCTGTGATTTTTTACTTTCAGGTTCATTTTCATGGAGACAATCAAAAGAATCTGCATAAATTCATTCCAAAGGCCATTTTACCATCGGAATATGGAGGCGAATACACTACTTTCAGTTCGGAAGAATTTTTTCCAAATGAAGTCGAAAGGTTCTACGAAACATACCAAGAAATCCTCCGATCAGGATACCGAAAGTAATAACCCTGTAATCTTCGACTTGTGGCTGATGAATCATTTTTTATCATACATTTATCTTTGAAACCTAATTGGCTGAGGAGTGTCGAACTGTTCAAATACACACCTAAATGTGCCAAAGAACACACTCGTGTCTGAAGATTATTATTTTGTTATCATGAGCATAATTATTTTCTAATTTTTTTCGTGTTTTTATTCTTTCACTAAATTGCACTTTTCCTTTTTTACTTATGTACTTGAATAAGAGTAGAAAGAAAATTTACATAAAACTAGTTTCGAACAATAACAATCAGTGCAATTTAAGTAAGAAGAACAGCTTTTTTTTCCCTTCCTGTTTTGTACATACTGAAATGAATTCTGCTCATAAGAAAAGCAATAATATTTTACCGAATATTTGCACTTAGCAAGAGACGGAACTTTGCTAGACAAAGCGAAATATGGACGTCGTTATTTAATTTGAATACATTTGTGTAATGATAAGGAAATGTACTCAAGTTGTTTTTAATCCAATATGTTTCGTTTGTATTCCAAACTCTATTTTTTGGTTGCGAGAAAAATGAAAGAAGTGTTTGTTTAAATTTGTAATCTAATAACATCACTCGCTTTCTGTAATACAAAAAAGTATTATAATTGTAAAGAATTTTTTACATAAAAGTTTTTCTCAGTCTCAGTTTTTCTAATATGTATTTCTTCGATTACCTTTATGTAATATTTATTAAAACCTACAGAGAAATAAAATTCTCTATTTCCAGTTTTTGAGTATTCATTAAAAACTAGACCATAACGTTTAATAATGAACTTACATTAACACATAAAGAAATATTTCAAAGCAGAACTTGCGTTAAATGTGTTTTATAAATATTTTAAACTGACAGATTAAAATTTTAGGTCAAATTCCAAAAATGTAGATTTATCTTTGTCAAAGTTGACAAAGAGCGTTAAACAACTTAAGTTCATCTTTGTTCCCGGACTCGCTGCATGACGTTTTCATTGCTTCTGTTTAGTAATTAGATAACAAAGTTGTAATTTGCGGTTTTAAAACTAATTCATAAAATCCTGAAGTTGCCATGGTTAGGAAAAGAATTTTCTGTATACAGAAGTTTGTTTTCGGAATAAATTATTCAAAATCATTTTATAACATTCCATATAGTTTCATATTTTATTTACAAAGAGAACATAATTGAATTTGTGAACTCTCTCCCTCATTTGAGATTTTGGAATTGAATAGAAGATTTGATTATGGCAAAGCGCACTATCATTATGTACCTAAGGGAAGAAATGCTTTCAGGGAGAACTTTCTAAAAGAAACTATTCCAATTTACATTACAGACGAGGGAAAACAGGAAAATCCCATGTAGGAGACCTGCTCAATAGCTAATAACCAAATCTTCGAGGTTTTAGATACTTCACCAATAGTTGATCAAAAGAGTGTTCAGGTTCTAATAATAAATTTGTTTAATGCAAACAGTGGAATATTATAATACCAAACACTTCGATTAACTAAGAAAAACAAAATATTAAACAAACATTCACTTTAAAATAGGCAACTCTACATTAAAGTAATTGATTTG
Organism: Stegodyphus mimosarum; assembly: GCA_000611955.2. Classification (NCBI taxonomy): domain Eukaryota; kingdom Metazoa; phylum Arthropoda; class Arachnida; order Araneae; family Eresidae; genus Stegodyphus; species Stegodyphus mimosarum. The sequence goes on along the minus strand of KK112290.1, from coordinate 182,283 downwards.
ATTAAAAAAGTTCGGCCTCTAAATAAGTAACATAATAACGGTTAAATGAGTAATTTTAGAGCATTTGTACTTAATGTTTTTGTATTAAAAGTGTGATTAAAAATTTTTAAAATCCAAAATTACTATGTTGGCATTGCATGTTATTTCCTTTCCCGCTTAATTTTAAAACGTGAAAACATGTTGTTGTTGCTAATGACGTCATCGTCTTCCCGATATTGGCTGAAATGTTCCCTTGAACCAGTCTGTGATAATTACACATAAAACGAGAGTGACTGAATTAACTTACATGTAAACATTGATTATATTAGTTTATACAAAAGAAAGTATCACAGGCAAAATATCAAGGTTATAAATATTATGTTTATTCAACTACGCATATCCAATGATAGTTATTGTCTATTTAGTTTCACTAATTGTGACGTATCATAAACACAAACTCGATCCATGTCATGAGGATGATAAGAATATTATTAACTCAAACATGCATATCTAAAAATAGTTAATGATGATTTAACACACTGTTTCGCTGGCACAGGATTAGTTCAAATTCGATACAGGTCTTTGGAATCATAAAAAATCCTGTTGATTGAACAGCATATATCCAAAAAACGCTTAATAACAATTCAGTGTCATAAACGGATTCCCATATGATAAGCAAAAATTGGTTAGGAATCATTAGGATCTTAAATATTATGTTTGCTGTGCTACGCGTATCCAAGAATTCTTAATAATTCCTGAGTTCATTGATTCATCGATATGTGATAACTTCAAATTCGATTTAAGTCATTAGGATCGTAAGTACTCTGCTTCATCAACTAAATATAACCATGAATAACTAAGGGCGATTTATGCCCTGATATATAGAAAGTTCATTTCCGGAGAAAAAAAGGAAGAAACAGAGAAGCATTAACATTTTGTTTACTTTGTCCGACATATCCATAAATCTATAATGGCAGTTTAATGCCATCAGTTTACTGATGATAAATACATATTCCACACAAGTCAACAGAATTTTCTACTGGATGTAATACAACAATCTTAATCCAATCAAGCTGATCCAATCTAATCAAGCTGAATCCTGGGTCATACGAAAGCAATTCTTGATTGAACATGCAAATATTGGAGGCCATCGAAGGACTAATAACGATATCGACATCTAATAACGACATTGAAGGACTAATAACGATATCGACATCTAATAACGACATTGAAGGACTAATAATGAAAATAAGTAATGTCCTTACCGAGACTTGAACTAGGACAACTAGGACCTCTTGAATACGCCCCGAACGTGCTAACCATTACACTTTCATTTTACTTTTGCCATTTGCATCTTTCCTTTGAAAAAAATGCGTAGTGGTAACATTATGGTGGCAGCAATTTTTTATTTTAAAAGAGATTCGACAAAAAATGAAACGAACACAAAATTGAGGACTGCTTCATAATGAGAACTCAATTTCACAATGAGCTTATTTTCGTTGCATTTAGAATAAGTCCAATAATGCATTTAATGATTATAAATGTAATATGTTTTCCACATATTTTAATATAATACGTTTATTCTCCTATTTTAAATACCGAATTTTAAAAGCTTGGAATTATCTCATAATACATTTTTTATAATGCTGCGCAGACCTTAATCTAATCTTAATAACCTAAACAAAATCCGTATGAATCTTTATATTGTTACGGATTTCATATTTATTTAGCTGTTTATTTAGACTTATAATTAAAATTGCTTTATTTTCCCGTGCAACGCATACGACTTTAAGTAAAAAATAAAAGAGGGCGTGCATTTAATATTTAATAAATAAATATCTCGTAATTGCTGTTGCCATCCACAAAAATCGAGGTTTTACCAGAATGTTCTAGTAAATAATTAAAAAAGCTTATAAAAGTCGACTTGAAACACCTCAGTTCAGTTGTAGTTGTAGCTGTTTAAAGCGAACTGTTTGTTTACTTAATGCTGTGATTGATTGTAGCGAATTCGCTGTGAGATACGAACATTAAATTTACAGGAATGGGATTTAAATGCATAAATTTAAAAAAGATATGCATATATCATGGAAGAAATGTCACTAAGAATTCAACTTAACTCAAGCAAAAGAAATGCAAATGTATATTATGTTCTTTTATACACATAGCATGCATATAACGTACTGCACTGCTTTATTATGTCCCGAATATAATTTTACTGACGGAAAGAAAATAACGAATAGTACGGTAATATTGTTGCGTGCGTACGGGTTCGTTATGGATTGAATGCACAAGTCATTAAAAAGTTAATAAAAATTTATTCTTTCCACAAGAAATAAAATCAAAATGCTGAAATATTTCTTCAGAGGTATTCGCACAATGTCACAATATCTCAAACGTTTACCAAAACTCAATTCAAAACAGATAAACTAATTCTATCTCACAGCGTAATCGCTACAGTATTAAGTAAACAAACAGCAGTTTGCTTTAAACAGCTACAACTACAACAGCAACTGAGATGAAGTGTTTCAATTCGGCTTTTATAAGCTTTTTAATTATCAGTAGAACAATTTCGATTTTTCTAGATATTTCTGGAAGGCAACAGTAATTACGAGATATTTATTTATTAAACATTAAATGCACGCGCTCTTTTCTTTTTCTTTTTTTTCCCCGACGTAGCTTTCTCTTCAAAAATCGTCTGCGTTGCACGGGAAATAGAAAGTAATTTTAATTACAATTCTAAATAAATAGCCAAATAAATACGAAATTGCCCCCTTCCCAAGTACTGTACGTCCCGGGCAGTGCAATCCCTAGACAGGAAGCCAAACTTAAACTAAGGCAGCAGTGCTATAATAAACATAACTTTACAATAACAAAATAAACAATAATTGCAATAAGTAACTTTCAGCAAATTAAATTCTATCCAACGCTAAATACAATTCAAATACTACCAAATACTAAGTACAAATGCTGTCAAATACAAATGCTATTAAATACAAATACTAATACTTAACAAATACAAATCAAATACTAAATACAAATAGGACCATGGTCTTATACTATTTAGGATTATATACACTACGTACTATGGCCATAGTAATGAACGACTTTAGGTTTAGAGTTCGATGACTTACGGATCCGAACCACGACGTCGTTCAGCCTATTTAGGACTGTGTAAGGACCATTCTAGGGTGACTATAGTTTCAGAGAAAGTCCTTTTCGACGAGTCGGATTCCATTACCACACCTTGTCTCCTTCCTTGAAACGATGTCCAGTAGCTCTCGTGTCGTAGCGGGTCTTCATCTTCTCCGTCGCCAAGTTGACTCGTGCAAAGTTGTGCATCACTTCAAACCGGGCCTGGAGATCTTGAATGTATTCCTCAGGCAATTAAGGCGCCTCCGAAGGGCGACCAAACAAAAGATCACATGGCAGACGAAGGTCACGACCGAAGAACATCCGAGATGGGGAATAGCCGGTAGTCTCATGGACAGCACTGCGGTAAGCCAGTAAAAATAGTGGCAACTTCTTGTCCCAGTCCTGTTGGTTTCTGGAAACCACTAATGAGAGGCTATTGAGGATGGTTCGATTAAACCCCTCTACCATACCGTCCTACTGGGGATGTAAAGGCGTCATTTGGGTTTTGTCAATGCCGAGTAGCTTGTAGAGTTCCTTGAATACAGCCGAGGTAAAATTCCTTCCTTGATCGGAATGTAACTGAAGAGGAACTCCGAACCTAGAAATCCACTGCTTTATCATCATCTCTGCTACTTTGACAGGCTCTTGATCAGGAATAGGATACTCTTCAGGCCACTTGATGAAGTAATCAATGACAACGAGGATGTATTTGTTGCCATCAGCAGTTCGTGGCAGAGGTCCTAAGATGTCAAAGGCGATACGTTCAAAAGGTGCTCCTACATTGTAACGTTGCAGCTTCCCCCGGCTACGTTTCTTCGGTACTTTCCGACTTCCACAGGCATCGCAAGATCGGCACCACTTTTGCACGTCATCCCTTGCATTATTCCAGTTGAAACGCTCCCGAACTCTCTGCAAGTTCTTCATTATTCCGAAGTGACCACCTGCAGGGCTGCTATGTGGTTCCTTAAAGACGTCCGAGATCCGGGATCTTGGGAGTAGCAGCTGCCATCGGAATGTCTTTCCATCATCCAATTCTAATTTTTGGTACAAGACGCCGTTTCGAATATGGAGTGAGTCCCAGAGAGCCCAATATTGTTTTGTCGTGGGACTATAGCTCGAAATGTCCTGCCAGGTAGGTTTTCTGTTTGAGGTCTCCATTAATACAATTATGGGTTTAATATCACGGTCTTCCATCTGGTCTTTCCTGATTTCCTTGTCACTCCATGGGTCTGGATCAGCCGATGTTGGTGTTGTAATTTGCCGTGCGACTGGATTAACCAGTTGGTATTTAGCTTCGACCCTGGAACAATATCGGCAGTTTTCTGGGCAATGTCTTCTAGAAAAGGCGTCAACGTTTCCGTGCGATGGTCCCTTGCGATGACGGATAGTGATGTCATATTCCTGCAGTCTCTGTATCCACCTAGCTATCTGATCCTCAGGATTCTTGAAATTTAAAAACCAGGCCAATGTTGCATGATCCGTGTGGAGCGGAATTTTCTGCCGTATAGATAATGATGGAAATGTTCTACGGCTTTGACTATGGCGAGCAACTCTTTTCTGGTGGCACAATAATTCCTCTCCTAATTAGACAGGCACTTGCTCCAGTAAGCCACTACACGTTCTTGGCCCTCTATTTCTTGGGACAAAACAGCGCTGACACTTACTCCCATCGGTGTCAAGAATAAATGGTCTGTAGATCTGAGGATACGTCAGGATTTGAGCAAATGTTAAAGCTTCCTTCAGGTTCTTAAATGCATCCTCGCAGTCTTTTGATCACACAAACTTTTGCTTGCTCTCTGTGAGCTTGTGAAGAGGTCTTGTAATGGATGAAAAAATCTTTCACGAATCTCCTATAGTAGGTGCAAAGCCCTAGAAAGCTTCTCAGCTGGTGGACAATTTGGGGACGTCTCCAGTTTTTAACTGCTGACACTTTTTCGAAATCCGTGCGTACACCTTCAGCAGAGATGACATGTCCAAGGTAAGTCACTTCCTGTCTGAATAATTTGCATTTAGCGGGACTCAACTTCAGATTGGTTTCTTTCAGTTTCTGAAGCCCCTTTCTAAGATTTTCCAAATGTTCTTCGAAACTCTTCCCTACGATGATGATGTCATTTGGGTATATCAGACAGGCTTCGTATGAAAGACCTTTTAAAACAGTCTCCATTAGATGTTCGAATGTAGCCGGCGCATTACATAGTCCAAACGGCATCACCTTGAACTGCCAAAGTCCTTGTCCTGTAGTAAATGCCGTCTTTTCTCGGTCGTCAGGATGCATTTCTACCTACCAATATCCACTCTTTAAATCAAGTGTCGAGAATCACTTGCTTTCAGAGAGAGTACCCAGAATGTCGTCAATTCTAGGAAGAGGGTAACTGTCTTTCTTCGTAACCTCGTTCAACCGGCGATAGTCAACGCAAAATCTGGTTCATCCGTCTTTCTTCTTCACCAGGACGATGGGAGATGCCCAGGGACTTGCTGAAGACTCGATGATATTGCTTTCTTGTATGTCCTTTAAAAGTGTTCGCACCTCTTCCTGTTTCGAAATCGGCAGACGTCTTGGATGTTGCTTGATTGGTGGATGATCACCAGTATCGATTCTATGTTGAGTCAAACTGGTTCGACCCACGTCAGAAGATGAGCGGGAGAAAACTCTTGAAGATCTTTAATGACACGCTCGGCAGCATTCTTTTCTTCGTCGTTTAATTGCGCATTCTGCAATAACTCCGATATAATGTTGTCTGAAGACACGGTTTTGGAGATGTCACTTTTTCTTTCAACGCTGGTTACTGTAGTACATTCTGCAACCACTTCACCTTTCTTAATAACTCTTACCTTATCAATTACATTGGCAACTCTCACCGGGATAACGGTCCCCGATAGGTCGACGAGTGCTGAGGCTATTAATACTCCTTTAGGGCTATTACAATTCTTGGGATATTCTATGACGCCGTAGCGGAAATTTCTATTTTCGGCTATGGATTCAGGAAATAAAATTTCTGTTCTTGCCGGTATTGTGATATCGTCTTGAGCTATGATTTTGAGGATAGATTTCACTTCTTTATCATTAATCCCGAATAAAGTTATGTCCTCAGAGGCAGAATGCAGTTCGTTATTTTTAAAGTCCAGGGAAAAATTGTATTTCCTTAAAAAGCCCAATCTGAGTATGCAAGGGTCTGTAATTTCTGCTACAAATGCCGTCTGATGGTCAGCGGCACTTCCAAACCTGATGTTAAAGTTTAATTTCCCCTCTATATCGATCTTCTCGCGGGACACAGTCTGGAAGGTAACACAGGGCGGCGTCCAGATAAGTTTACATTCGAGTTGTTGAGCCAAATCTTTTCGAATAATGATAACATTGGCTCCCGTGTCAATCGTCATGTTACAAGGAATTCCATTGATTTGTCCCAAGATAAAAAGTCCGTTACTGCCGCCACTCACTGCAGAAATCTGAAGCGCTTTAAACTGGGGCTTTTCATTATCTGGCAACCTCCGCCCCGCGAGATGGCCACGAATTTGTTTCCCTCCTTCTTGATAGGCTCGGTCTTAACATCCGTGCCCTAGGGTGTTCTGCAGTTGCTTCGAATGTGCCCTTCAGCACCGCAGTTCCAGCACTTTACGAACGGTTTCTTGTCACCAATATTCCGTGTCAAAGCATTCACCTTTCTGGTTAAATCGTCTAGGCGAGCAGTCATTGGATCCACTGGTTCTTGTATGTGAGCAGCTCTGATTGGGAGGCGGTCTCTACGAGTGGCTTGCTATGCTGCCTGAATTTCATGGCGTACACCAGAGCACTTTTTAAGTCCTTCACATCAGCCATTCGCAGTGCTTTCTGTATTTCAGGATCCCGGATGCCGTCGATGAAGTGTTGCAGGGACAGGATTTCCCTTGTTTCTGTCGGGCTCTCCGAAAAGGCGAGGTGGGACAGCCTTTCAACATCCGTGGCGAGCTCCTGGAGTGTTTCCGTAGGCTTCTGTTGACGGGATTTTAACCGCAGCCTGCTGTAATCTTTTAAACACATCTCTCCAAATCGCAGTTCCAAAGCACCGGACAGAGCTTCGAAGTCTAGTCTTTTGTTTTCGGGAAGAGTCTGAAGGATATCCGCTGCGCCTGCTCTCCCAGAAGCGGCAAGATGGCAGGCCTTAGCTTGGGAATCCCATCCATTAGCTTCCGCAACTATAGATAATTGAGTCTTATATACTTGCCAGGAGGTCTTTCTATCATATGTCGATAGCTTCAGAGAGGGACGAGCAGGCATGGGTAAAAACTTAAATCCATCGGTATTGCTCCCTGTGTTGTTCCACGGCAGAAACTCTCTCTTCTATTCGTTCTTTGGCAGAAGAAACTTTATTTTCAACCTCATCTATTCTGCCTTCCATAACCTCAAATTTATTTTCTATTATCCAAGTAATTTCCTTTTTCATTTCTTCTTGACTTGCTTTAACGGCACTTGACCTGCTTTCATCTCCTCTTTCACGGATTCTTGGCCAGCTTTAATCTCTTCTTTAAATGCAGCAAAGGCTGCCATGAGTGTCTTAATTGTTCTTCCATTGCTCTAGTTAATGGCATTCAAAACCCCCACTCCTGTGACACCAAAAACTGTTGCTTGCGTACGGGTTCGTTATGGATTGAATGCACAAGTCGTTAAAAGGTTAACAAAATCTTATTCTTTCCACAAGAAATAAAATCAAAATGCTGAAATATTTCTTCAGAGATATTTGCACAATGTCACAATATCTCAAACGCTTACCAAAACTCAATTCAAAACAGATAAACTAATTCTATCTCACAGCGAAATCGCTACAGCATAAAGTAAACAAACAGCAGTTCGCTTTAAACAGCTACAACTACAACAGCGACTGAGATGAGGTGTTTCAATTCGGCTTTTATAAGCTTTTTAATTATCAGTAGAACAATCTCGATTTTTCTAGATATTTCTGGATGGCAACACTAATTACGAGATATTTATTTATTAAACATTAAATGCACGCGCTCTTTTTTTTTTTTTTTTTCCGACGTAGCTTTGTCTTCAAAAATCGTCTGCGTTGCACGGGAAATATAAAGCAATTTTAATTACAACTCTAAATAAATAGCCAAATAAATATGAAATCTGTAACAATATTAATCATCAAAGATATATCAGAAACATGTCTGAATCACCAAAACGAAATCTAAGTCTCTAAAGAATCATTAAATGGCGACCTTCTCGATAAGATAAAAGACTTATTAAACGACCATTGGGCACTTATTAGTTGGCCATAGACTTATTCTTTCATTTAAAAACAAAAACAAAACAAAAAAAGAAAATCTGAAAAGCTTTAGATTTTAAGTTACGTCAAAAGGGGCGTTTTTTTAACATTTTGTGTGTTACCTTTATTTATTAAATATCATGTTTTCCCACTTAAACCATAAAATTCAGTTCAAGAGCATAATCGCAAAATAATTTTAAAATGAGCATATCTTTAGAATTTTCGACACACAGTTTCACGCGCTGGAGATAAAAATGTTTTTTCTGCACAACGTTGCCATTGCTTCCTTTAAAATCCTTGAGTCTGTAATCAAAAATTCGTTAAAACGTTTACAAAATATGAAATCATGCCCTTTTGGAAGTCGGATAAATCGCTTTGTTTCTGCATTACGCCAACGATTGAAATGTTTTCCGAAGCCCTCACACACCCTTTATATACGCTCAACTGCACTGTGCTGCCACCTGCCTTCTGTGATTGGTTATTTAACTCTGACATGGAAAGTACGTGGTGGTCACATTAATGTGACTGGACTGTGTATATGTATAAGGGGAGGTTATTCATCCACATCATTAAAGCCAGGCAGGCGATTCAATGTTTTTAATCTCATTTGATGCTTATCTTTTACTTAACAAAACTTAAAATTTTTAGTTTTTTCTGTAATTTTTAGACTATGTCATATCTAAAAATGTGTAAAAACATGTATATTTTGGGGGAAAAAATAGGCATGTGATGCAGTCACGCAGGTTTTTGGTAAAGTGCGCCAGTTCGATCATTTTAAAACTATTTAATATACTATGGAATTAAAACTATCATCTAACCTAGTTATATTTTTCAAAAATTTTAGCCTAACAATCCATGTATATATATATATCATACTTGCAACTTATGGAGATCAACGTATATCTACTTCCGTTGAAAAAAAGATGTCAAAAAAAGAAATTTCTAGAAAGAAATAATATAATGATGAATAAATATATAAATAATCATAAATTAATTCTTAATTGCAAATTGATATTCGTACTTAATTATGAGATGAGAAGATCTATCGCGATCTATTTAAAATTGTTTTCTGACTCAGGCTTTGGGGACCACCATTGGTCTGTATTGCGTAATTATTATTAATCACCTAATATATTACGGAAATCTTTTGCAAAAAGAAGGAAATGCATAAAAGACATAAGTAAAATTAAAAACAGCAAATCATCGAGCAAAATAAACAGCAAAAAATTTCCTTCTTCAAAATGACGTTGCCAATTACATAGAAAACTGAAGTTATCTCTAGATGTAATGAGAACTTAATTTAGTGATTTCGTAAGGAGAAAATGCTGAGAATTTTGTCCCAGAAGAAACTTTATTTTTTAATATCGCATCTTCGAAAGTTAAATTTTTGACTCTATTGCTCAGGAAAGTAAAAACAGAGCAAAAGTTTCTAAGCAATCAGCTTAGTTCTTCATAATTCTCTCCTCCCAGATCTTCTGCAGGTATCTGCAAATTTTAATATTTACGAAAGTATAACATAAGTTTAACAATCACATGCGCAGTTGGAGAAATTTCCCCACTCAGATTGATTTTGAATACGACATCAATTGTCATCTTATTTAACCTTGGTGCATCAATAGCATCTTAAAATACTTTTAACAGGCTGGGTGACACTGTAGGAAGTTCTTCGCTTGTGAACACAAAACTAAAAGCACGTGATACTGTGTGATTATTTATCCGGGATAAAAACTCATGCTGTAAGAGTGATGCTAGCTCCTCCAGAGATGTAAACTATTTTGCGTAAAAACGCGATTTGGCAAGAACGGAAGTTTAAAGCTGGTAACTATTTTGACCATTCCATTGTAATTGTTAACTGCAGATTTTTACTGTGCTTTCGATTTAAGTGGTATTTATTTATTTTTTTTTTTTTATTTTATTTTATTGATTTATTTTTCTGCTTGGGATTAAGTCTAAAAATCTATCCATTTCCATTATGCGGAACTTTCACGTAAAATTTATATAAAATTGTTAAATTATTATGTAAAATTAAGCAAATAATATTTAACCATTCATTTAGTAAATGCATATTTTATAGTAATTACATCTTGAAATAAATTTCTGCTGAGGGGATAATTTTCACTATGTTCATTAATATTTATTAATATCCATTAAAAATTATAAATATTATTATTTAATATGCCAATAAAAACTTTCTTTGGGTTAAGATTTCCAAAAACTTACGATGATACCAAAAATGGTAAAATTAAACTTTCCAATAAATCTTTTCTGAACCATAATATGTGATTTTTTACGCCACATTCCAAATGATTCTAACATTTTATAGTGAATTTTTACCATTCTGTAAGCAAATATTTTAGTGGTTAATAATTGATCTTGGAGTATTTCAAAAGAGTGTTGCTCAAATTAGAAATATGCCGTTATTTCATATAATAATTATTATTATTACTATGAACATTTTTATAGATTTCACGATTTTAATTTTTTTTATTTTATTTTATTTTTTTTTATTTATTTTTTTTTATTTTTTATTTTTTTTTATTTTTTTTTTGCGATAAAATCCTGTTTCATTTGTCTTCTATGCCCTAAAAAACATTCTTCAATACATAATAAATTAATCATTTACGAGTTCGCATAGACGTCTTAATAATATTTTGCAGAGAATGCCATATTGTACCATTAGTATGTTTCTGATACTTTTTAAAAGGTATACTGGCAAAATTGCTAACTCATTTACTGTATACTAACTTTCGTCTACAACCAAAATAAAATTTAAAAGTTTTGATGTAATTCTCGCAGCAGCATACAGATTATAAGCTCGTATTTTTTATTCTTTTTACTATTATTATTATTATTTTATTCGAATAATAATTTACTTTTTCTCTTGATATTTTCCTGTGCTATGCAATTTTATGTTTAAAAAAGAAAGATAAAAACAAACACGGATCCTGTACCTTTAAACAGAAAAAAAAATTAGAATTTTTTTACATTTTTGTATTGAAATTCATTCTCTTAAAAACTTTTTAAAAAAAACGCCATGTAATAATTAGCTCTAGAAACATAATTATTTTTATATTTAAGCTTTTTGCCATTTAAAGAGACAGGTGCATTTTAGTGCATTAATGGCATCTTAGCAAATTCTTCATACTAAATCTTCGAAACTATACGTACAATGCTATGAAATTTTAAAAAATATGCTTACAAGAATATGATTTATAATAAATATGCTTCGAGATTTTTAAGTAATTTTATTGTTATGAGTTTTTATTTAGTTCACTCATGGTGTTACACTGTAAGTGGAATTTGGTCATCGATTTTTAACCTACTTCCTGACAGTTATCAAGCTTAAATGTTGTACACATACTGTTAGTAGATGATAATGCAATGCGGTGAAACGAATTTTTCAAAATTCGATTTAGAATTTTCTTTTAGCCCAAAGGGCGTTAACCCAGAAGGGCTATGAATTTCGTTTTGGCATTTTGCATTGAAAACTTTAAATGCTCGTTTCACTTTTCAAATTGTTGTCACCAAATATTTAAATCACCGTTCCACTTTTCAAATTGTTGTCATCAAATATTATCGCCCTGTTTATATTTAAAGAAATTAAATAATGACGAGTCTTCATAAATCTATATATATATTTCTCGCATTGTGATAAAACAACGTTACCTAAAGCCATCAAATTTTGAATAACGTATCCTCCACCGAATATGGTATCTGGAAGCCCTAATTTGGAATTTGTTTTATTATCGACTTCCTTTTTGTAACATTATAACAAATTTTTGATTAACAAACTCAACGATTTCAAAGCGAGCAATGGCAACACTGTGCGAAAGCGAAAAAAAAAATTATCTCCAGCTCGCAAGATTGTGTATCGGAAATTCTAAAGACATTCTCATTTTAAAAATTATTTTGGGATATTGCTGTTGAAGTGAATTTTATGGTTTAAATGCGAAGAACATGATATTTAATAAATAAAGGTAACACACAAAACAAAAACGCCAAAGTTTGCTTACTTTATTTCTGCATATGTGAAGCGCTACGAAATTTTGACTTGTCAAGTGCATACGACGCTGAAACACCTCTGTGAAACCACACGGAAGGTGAGAACGGAAAGTGTTAAACCTATTAAGATCTTAAGAACGAACTTAAGAACATAATATATGCCTTAGTAAAGCTGCTATAAAGTGTTGACGATCTTATCTGTTTCAGTGAGACATCTAGTTTGCTAAAACAGATCACAATGTACTTTGTGATCTGGTATAATATCTTGTCAATAAAATTAACAAAGCGATTCAACAGAAAGGCATACAATTAAGTAGATACTATAGCAAAACTTATAAATGCAACAATACGTGTTACTGAAGAGTTCTTTAGGGGATGTTGCTCAATTTAGTGATACCAGATGTTAAATTATAAAAAAGCAGTTTTCTGATAAAAACAGAAATGAACCTATTTTAGGAGGAACAGATCAGGACCCTATTTTGTCTCTGAGAGAAAGATTTTAGTAGTAAAAGATTAGAGAAAGATTTTAGTAGATTTTAGTAATCATTGCTCTGATGTTATATGTTACATTAGGAGTTTGCGAAAAAATAAAAAAGATCTGAACGGCAGCTGTAAGCAGCATGGAGGTGCTCTGAGCGACCTGAAACAAGACTCAAAAGATAAAATTACCTTAGATCTTACTGCTGAGATAGAAGTCCTTACTCCCCCCTCCCTCCACAATGTTACCACAAACTGCTAACAGTTGTTTGACATCACTTGAAGAAATATTTTGAAGACATTTACCAAAATATCGTGTTTACCCTGACAATTTGTTTGTCCACGCCAATGTCAGTAGCCTCATCGGAACGCAGCTTTTGAAAGCTATAGCTGATAAAAAAATTATCTACGATCTTTAGTAGATGATGAACAATTAACAAGTCTTTCCATAATACCTGTAAGAAAGCAGATTGTCCGTTCATTGAATACTGGCAAGTGATTAAAATGTTTCTGTCTCAAAAAGCGCAAATGTGAAGATTTAAAAAAATGT